>JAAAKL020015222.1:0-11584 GCA_010016065.2 Carybdea cf. marsupialis auct. non (Linnaeus, 1758)
CTTAACAGTCATTCATATTTGAACCGCGCAAACCTCGTATAGTTTGTCAATAAAGGAACGGTTCCCAAAGTTTTAATACTCCTTTGGCTCTTGAGGCACCCCCCGGTGATCCAAAACATTTTGCAGTGACGTAACCTAAGTAGTAAACATCCCAAAACTCTTTATCCCTTTTATTAGCATAAGTGTGCAATTTAATGGCAAGTCATCGTCCGTAGCGTAACTATGGAGACTGTGAGTTCGCATCCGGATGGTCCCACGACTTTTCTGCATCGAGATTTTATAACACCGATTTCTTCCTATAATTTCAACATATAATGCTCAGTACACTCTCGCACTTTCTCTGCAGTCAATGACGTACCCGCATGCGAGCTAGCGCCAGAATAGAACTAGTGAGGGAAGGGCGCTAAAATGTTGTGCAGATATTCAGTGATCACTAAACTGCGACAGGGGAAAATGAGCAGACGCATTTTCACGAGACAAGAAACTTAACCTTTGCCTCATTCTTTTAGGCAATTCTAAACGTTTTCCATTGGGGTGTGGTCTGTCAAATAAAGGTGAATTGATTCTTTGGACCAGAACAGAATTCAGTCGAACGGATCATATCGTGACCGCCATTGATGGTGTTCTACGTAACAGAAAGTCACTCTAAACACAACAAAAACAAAATACAGTAGACTCTCGATATAACGAGCCTTGATAGGAGATGAAAAATAGTTCGCTACATCGAGAGTTCGTAATACCAAAAGGATTTATATAAGCCTTTTTGTTAAAGTAAAAAGAAGGGAAGTGGACTTTGATTCATGAAATCGAGATGTTCGCTATATTGGGGGTTCGTAATATCGAGAGTCTACTGTATTGACATTTCCTAGACATTTCTATACTTATGTCGTAAAATTACATGGCGAGGCAAGTATAAAATAGGGTTATCAAAGTAGCTAATATCTTTCCATAGTGATGTACCCCAGGGTTCGGTGAATAGCCATACTCTCAATAGTAGGTTGAGGAATAACTTGAGGTCAATGAATATTTACGGCTGGAATTCGAAGTTTGGAAGGGGCGACTAGAGCCTTTGACTCTTCATATATCAGAAAACATTAGATTTTTAAACTAGCGTATCATAGTGTTGAAATAAGAAGGGCTGATAACACTACCTTCAAACACACATTTTACCTGGTTTTTGCTGGCGACTGTTACAATCCCTGATATGGCTCACAAGTGGCTTACACTGAAAGAGTGGTCATGTCTCAATCCTCCACAATACCTGCGTATCTCTTATTTGGCTCCAGATCCTGAAATTGTGTTCTTGTGGAATTATTAGCTGGCATGAGGTAATCGGCAGCCTATAAATCATCTTGATTTGCAAGGATTGCAAAGAGCCTATTTTAGTAACAGATTTAAGAAGATTCGTCCTGTAGCAGGCCTACTCTTGCAACAACAACAGCAACAAAAACCATAAGTTCTTCTATTTCTACTTCTACTACTACTACTACTACTACTACTACTACTACTACTACGACGACGACGACGACGACGACGACGACGACGACGACTACTAGTATCGCTACTACTGCTGCTGCTGCTTCTGCTCGTCTTCTCCATCCACCTTGTGACGATGATGATAATAATGATGATAATGATGATGATAATGATGATGATGATGATGATGATGACCAAGATCATGTAGCCATGATGATAGCGGTCCTTTTTGCACCGACCTATGTTAACTTTGAGTATAAGGGGTCATAGAAAATTGGAAACGTCCTTGCGGGTTGACTAACTAAAAGAACTGACTACATACGGGCGGCTGCGAACATTTTCACGTAGTATCTAGATGCACTTCTCGCGTGTGCCCAGGTTGTATACTATAAAAGTAACAATTTATCGTTCACAAAGAATGAATCGTGAATCTTTGTAGTCTTCAGATGTAGCTTATTCTGGTAAGTTACCTTGCAACAAACAGCAGAATACTCGAAAAAATTCATTTCCTTCGTGTCTACTTCGATTCAGCATTCCAGCTGATACTGTCTCCATTATCATGCTGAGGACTGCAGATTTGTTTCTTATTGATAACTGATTATACAAGGTGTGTGCACTTTACGGGACAAACAAAACTTTAGTAAGAAAAAGCAATGTATAGCTCAGGCGATTTTAGTGTTCAAAACGGAGAATTTCAGCACGCAACTATGATCATCGATCCAAACTCAGTTAGACAAATGTGTTCTCTGTATGGTCATCATTTCAAACACTTTTTATATATTAACAATGAATTTTAACAATAAACTGACCTATAAAATATATTTCCCAAACGTTTTACAGCTGATGTTTACCTTGATTGTCAATGAATGAATTATCGATTATCAATTGGTTTACTTATTTAGGTTACTTACCTTAGGTTAATGAATTATTTCGGAAAGCCGGGTGAATGATTTTGGTTAATTAGTTGATTAGCTCATAGCGCTAGATGTTTAGAGAGGTGTTACCAAACGTCCATTAAAGTCAAACTTAAGAGTAAACTGTGTGCAACATTCTAGCTCATGTCTAATAATGAAGGAAAAGAAAAAATCAAATATTTTCTTAGGTAGACAGATTCTAGGGAGAGATAACAGCAAACGCTCATGGTGTCCTACTTTATCATAGAAGTGTAAAGTTTATTCCGCCAGGAAATTCTGACAGGAATCTTGCACTCGAAGAGATGAAATTGCAGCTTCGAACTTTTAAAGGTAGGTACGTTTAATAATTTGAGTGTTATTTAGTTATTTTACAGTGATACCTTATAAGGCCTCTATCTACCACACCGAGGTCTAAAAAGTAAAATGCGTAGGTGAAGGCGATGAAACGTCCTCAGGGAATCGTCTAAAAGGTATGTTGCTGAACTTAAGGGAGTGAAGCAATGTCCTATTTGCACATTTAAAAACAAGTCACGCCATTAACAGCAATACGTTTTTGTATTTCGTTCATTAGATCCGGCGCTATTTTTTATGAGATGAAATACACCACGACACATTTGTTCACTCATTAAGAACATCTGGCTTCGAAACTGCGCTTTAGTTGGTATGGCCATTTCGCGTCAGGAGTACGAAAAACAGAGAAAAAGTTTCAAAATACAAGAGGCTGATTTCAAATATGTTCAACAATTTCTGGGTTCGATTTCCTAGTTCGTCCTTATCAAGCTGAGGGACGCAAAACGCAACTGTACCCCAAATTAATTTCACCTTATAGTTTAATTCCTCTCAAGACTGCTTGAACAACGTAGAGTCCCTCGTTTTCATAGGTTGTGATTCCGTTCGATGACTTTACAATATGAAAATGTTTGCATCAGTGATTGCAGCTAGATTTCTGTATGGAATGCACATGGACCCACAGGCTGTTGATTAGAAACGGAAAGAAGAACGTGGATGTGCAACTCCTTATTAACAAAGCATATTTCAAATACACATTTGAGCAAGACCTTTGTTGTTCTTTGAGAAGCTCCTAATGTTATGAACATCCCTTCATGTTTCGTCAATCAAACAGAGCAAAACCCTATTACAAGAAGGGAGTTGGCCTAAAGACCAATTGAGGAACCTAAACACCGTTAAAACAACAGCGGCAAAGTTATCTTTATTTGTACGTTCGAGATAGTTCTATTTTTGGGTACGATATACGGAAGTAACTGAGTCGTATCCCCTGTGCAGAGCGCGTGGTGCAGTGCATTTGGTGTGAAGTAAAGCTAGCTCCGATCGTCGGCTACAGACCGCCTACATCAGCAGTGCCAGCATTGGTAGACCGGAGCCTCTACACTGTTGCCGCAAAGGAATGCATGGACACTTGTTACAAGCCGCTAATTTTACGATGTATTTAGCTACTTCTCCTACTCAAAAGCCAAACGTCGTATGCATTGATACTATAAAGGATTTCAAGTTCTTTATATGGTTCTTAGCAACAGTAAAAAGCAACAGTGTATAAAAAACATTGTTCAGTAGGCCTACATGTTTCTTTAAGTCTGTGGACTTTCTTTACCATCAAAATTCTTGAGAGTAGCGCATTTTCTCTAATTGTTAAATGCAGATTTGCAAAACAGAAACTACTTTTTAGGGAGTCGTAATCGGATACCTGCAAGTGTGCAATAAATTTTAGATGCTGTCTGTTATAGAAGTTTTAGTCTTTGATGGGTCTCGTGTTCTTACGTCAAGTTAATGCTTGAATCTGCAAGCAAACTATTGGATGTATACAGAAAAATTTAGAAGGAGAAACTCCTCTATTTATCTCTCTTGACTCCAAATCAAATCTCATTTACGTAACGTCAATAGCATACGGTACCTTTTTGTACTATAATTTTATGCATCGAAGACTGTGCTTTAGTTTAAAAATGCAATTTTAAAAGCAACTCCCAAGGATGTTTTTATGAATTTTTATTCCTAGTTTATATCGTTTTTTGAATCTGAATGACATGTTGAAAGACTAATCTACCGTCAAATTATCCGCACGTACCATAGTGTTGGAACTAGTATCACTGGAACGATGATGGAGTCGTGATAGAAAATCAATAACTAGAACTTATCAAAAGCACATGTGTTGCAACAAGTGTTGCATAGAATCTCAGTTGGAAGAGAACACTCTACTACTGTTCAAATCTAGAAAACTGAGAAGAAATGTGTAGACAACAACTGATCGAATATAAGAAATAATAGTCGATGTAGGACTTAAGTGGGTGACAAGACTGTTTTGTGTAGTAGACATGGTATTGTGCTATTGAACATATGTCACCAGTCGCACAAATCGTGCACAAATTCGCCCAAGGCTGCACTATTCGAGCGAGTTCAATACGGAAAGTTGCTACTTTGTCGTCGCAACATCAATAGAAAAGAAGCAGCAAATATTTGTTCATCCCTTTAATAAGAACAGTCACCCAATTGGTGATTTGTAGTCTATTAGGGAACACTGTACTGCCTTATATATGACACGAGCCAAAACAGATGTTTGAATTCAACCTGTAAGTAAGTTTTACCATAATAGTAAATATCCTCATCTATGGCCTAAAAGAGGTTCGATTCTATCTAATCTTTTGTGGTATTTTACAAATTTCCACCTACGACAATCTCAGCGTTATAACGGATAAAATTATAAGTCTCTTAGGGATATTCTTCAAATTCTTTTCTACGCAATAGCTAACTGTTACTATTTAAACTCAAAACCATTCTTTGGATCCGAAACTATCCAAACTTAGGGAATGTGATTTCCCTTCTTTCAGTAACTCGATTCCGTAAATTGGATTTATACTAATCTGTTTCATTGAATAATTCTACTAGTGACAAATACATTTTTCGGTTTTGATTAGATATTATTTCTGGATCCAAAGAAGTTGAATGAAATCCGTGACGTGCAGGTCTTCGTATTTTATAATCTTCCTGGCTAATAGGCACCATAGTTATGACCAAAGGTCATGGAAAGGAGGACAGAAGGTGTCATATTGACTAGTTACAGGCGAATAGAAGATGACGTTGTCTTCTAAGGCCCCTTCTGAGGTTTTCAGCGAACACTTATGAGCATCCTGTAACGTGGGAGAAAGAAGGAGCAAGGGAGAGAATTAGCCCTTATCTGTTTACCACTAGGACCAGCAGAGCGCGTTCCCCCCTACCCATATCGTTATTAATTATAGAGTTTCTTGAATGGAATACGAACTACTGTTTAATAGATTATGATATACCTTGCTATTAGGAACAAATGTATACACAGTAATGTCACATCTGTTTACTTAGCTTGTAAATACACAAACTTAGATTTTCCGACGAATTAACTTTTTCAAAGAACTTCTCTGGTGAGGTCACATATGAAGCTACTGATCAGAATATAAGTTAAGTAATTGAGTTGATCAGCTCATGCTGTAGTTGTCCATATATCAGAAATCACTACTGATGTCAGCAGAGGAGTATGTGCTTAAGATACATATATATATATAGATATATAAATCATGAATGAAAATTCTTTTTTGTGTTAGCTAAAAAGGTGAAGGAAAACTATCTAGACACCATTAATGAAAGAAACGCTGTACTTTCTACATTGCATATCGATACAACTATGTTGAACTGGTGGTATCCCCTATACCTTTCTTAAAGTACAAGATTGAAATTAGAGGATTAAACCACAGGCTTTTATTTTAGCGAAATGGAAAATGTTACCCCCTGAATTGTTTAGCAATGGTTTACTTTTCATTTATTCTATAGATTTCTTATAATAGCAAAGGGATATGGCTTTATTTACATTGGGAATTCTTGATTTTTAAAAACTTACATGGGCTTCTAGTCCTTGGTGTAGACATTGGGAGTTAACAAATAGTACACAAAGTTGCCTACAGAAATACTCGTTGATTTTCGAATATTTGGTGTAAGGAATCGTCCCAACGTCCTACTTTGGAAACATATCATGAAATAAGGATATACAAGTGGCGAATGGAAAAGACTTTATTTGACCCTGTTCTCAATGAAGTAGAGAGATGACTTAAAAGTTCTTGGAACTCTGTGTCTGTTCTTAAAAAGGGGATAACGTTCAATGCTCGAGGAAATCTACAATCCAGAATCAGTTTCTTTGAATTTCAGGAATCGACCACGAGCAAGCTTATGATCAGTTGATGATGATGGAAAGTGTTTTTAGAGAGAGATGGAAGGAAGGGCCTTAATTGTAAGCTCTGAATCGTACAGTCGCTTCCCTGTGCCTAGGTTGGCGTTACTTTTTTGTGTTCTTGGTGTTTGGCTATTTGTCAGACAGTTGGTTGCTATTCACTGTGGTGTGAGGACCACTGAATGCTATTTGCTACCCAAGATACCGAAGTATGTTATAAACTAGCTTGACATTTCTTGATTTGTAATGACAGTTTGTATCTTGCTGTTGAATCTTACCCTATCTTATTATTTGCGTATTATTATTTGTAGTTCGAACCAATTTTAACCGTCAACATGAGAATACAGGAAAATCGGAGAAATTGGATCAATTTGCTGATTTACTTGTAAGACCGCTGTGAAGTACTCTTTCTTATTTATGTTCAGATTAATTTGCGTCGCGAATATCCTGGGCAAAAATACCTGTGGGCTTACGTGGAGCCTACAGTAGTAAGCATGGACAATTGTTTTGTCAGGTACACAATGCAGGTACAGACTCTTTTGTATCTTCAGCCGCCTATATGACAAGAATTGGGTCACTGAAAACCAAAAAAAAGGTAAAGCACAGTTAAAATGTTTGCAACAGATGCTGAGTTCATCTGTACTCATTAAGAGCAGTAGCTGCAGTTTTCAAGGGAGGGATGTAGAGGACACATTTATGCCGTCATTATTGTAGTAATCACAACCTATCAACTCAATTCATACGTGTAGCCTTACTCACTTTGCACTTCTCTGTATCAACACGTTGCAAAGATGGGCACTGGCAAGATGAGTAGATAATTCATATTTTAACTAGTAAGAAAGTAACGATCTGGGAGACTTCTAAATTCAGTCTGGCATTTTAAGATAAGCGCATGTTTTGTCCTCTACGAGTATGTGTCACATACAGAGAAAGCCAGAGTCAAAGCTGATATATGTAACCTTCATTGTTGTAGGGGCTCGGGCGTTTGTTTACGGTTCTCTATATCTAGGGTGATTACATACGAGAGGTAGCTCTTGCCTGCAAAGAATTTATCTTAAAATAAAAGTTATTTCAATTTTAATTTTATTTAATGTGCAGCCTTATCTCTCTTTTACACACAAAGACCTAGTGGTGCTTTCCCATCCCATATATTATGTTAGGTGTTTATCGAGTCCATAGTTCATTTTTATTCCCCCAACACTTATTAACCACTTTAATCAAACTCAATGTGTCAAAGCTGTGCTCTCTATACAATCATTACAGCCATACAATACAAGTGATTAAGCCCTCCTTTCCCCTCTTCACGAGAGCTAAATACACATTTGGCGTGGCCAATGGGCTTACCCCAGCAGTAAGCGAAATGGACCCCCATCAGTTTTTTCCCTCTAGGAACCCTGATGATGACGGCATGTCTTCCTAGTGGGAAGACATGTAAGCCTTCCGTGTGTAAGTTAAAACTGATTGTGCCTTTTTGGGTCCCATTGTACCATTTTTGTCGCTGATGGGAGAGGGTATAAATCACTAGACAGCAGGAACTACACATCTCTGAACTCACTTCGTTGCTTCAGTAGGTAGAAAGGAAAGTACGTATGAAGACAGTAGAGAGTACTTATGTATTGTTAGAACAGGGGATAAAAAGGCAAGTGACAACTGAGCTAGAGGTTGTCACATCAAGGACCGCGGAGCTTGGGGGCTGGGCGGGGGGCCAGCCCCTAATTTTTTGCAAGTAGAAGTCTTAATAATGTGTTTTCACAGAGTTGTAATACAGGATTAGAGTAAAAAGCGGGCGCGGGCCCTGCACAAAATAGGGTGACTTATTATTCCGTTGTGTACATAGAGGGTTTGATTAACCTCGGGTAATGAGATTACATTTAACGCAATTTGTGATCCCGAGGACGCCTTTAACTTAGTATGGTATACTAAAGACATTTACTATGTTAAACTAAGGACATCTTTAACCTGACATGAGGTACTGTGTACACTTTTGATTAGACATGTGGCACTAAAGGCATGTTAAACTCATTGTGGGACACTGAGCACATTTTAAACTTAGCATACACTACTGACGGCACTCTTAACTTTTCGTGAGATACAGAGGGAATTTAGATTTATGAAACCCATACATCAACACCACTCCCTATCGTCTTTTCAAAGTGCCTCCCATTTGATGATTTTGATTCCCTTATACGAAGGGCAGGAAGGAGATGCTAATCTTATTTAAACGTCTACGCTAACCACTTAAACTATTTGAATCATAGTTTTAAAATCTCGGTGTTTAACTGTTTCTGACTAATTGAAGCATAGACCACAAGACTTTAGTTTCACTAACCACAAATAATCTCAGCAGTCAAAACAACACTACAGACATTCCCCTAGTATCCTCAAGAAGTTGATGTCCATCAAGTAGCTTTATGTAAACCTTATATGGCAATGGGTATCCTCGAAAAACAATTTTGAACTTAAATGGTGGTCATACGTTGAAAGGATGGAAGTTCAAGTCGTGTTTTTAGAGGTATCCATATCAAAGAAGTGAATATGGTGAAGGGAAGTGAAAAATTATGGGTAAAGTAAAGTCTCATACACAAAATGGAATTGTAGTAAGCTTGATAATAAAGGAAGCAAGTTAAAAAACAAACAAAGTTAAGCGAGTTAACGTAAACTAAAGACAGGAGGGTGGTAGGATTGTTGCATTTATAGTGGGCATGACGAAAATAAAAAGTATATGGTTTCGACTAAATTCGCAGAGCTGCCGTGGCCGCTCCCTCCGTGTCTTCAGCTAAACACTTCGTTGTCTACGATTACGTTTTGGCGAGAGTGCACTATATTGCAACTGTTCTTCACATAATATTTGGCATCATAGAAATTTGATGCAGGAAACGTATTTTCCAGGCATTTCAGGAAGTGAAAGCTACAAAACGTTAGAAGACCACAGTGGGACTTTGGTGAATCGCCAGACCTCAGCTCCCCCAAATTCAGATGGTTTCATCACAAAGCAATGCTCAGTGCCGTTAATACGGCATTTAAAAAGAATTCACAGAACACTAGGAGAGAAGATCAAAGGAAGATACAAATGTCACTGCACTGGAACGATTATCCAAAATTCCTGTGGGAAAGACAGCTTGGAGCGCCCTCGTTCAACCACAACAACAAACTCGACTCGATCTCTTATATTTTACAGGGATGTTATAAGAACAATTCAATTTGCTTTAAGTGTTTGTACCCTACAAAACACACGTTGAATTCGTGTGCAGCCATAAAGAAGATGGTAGCAATATCAGCTGTACGTAGGCTTTGATTGCATTATGATGTATAGTAAGGTATTATGATCTTTTCCGGGTGAAGAATATGAGGCATCAAAGTAGACTTAACAAAGAGAAAAGTGTATTTTAGCAGCGTTTCATCATCTATACAGACTACTTTGTTAGGGTATTTACCTGGGGGCTTATTCTGGGGGTATATCTTTTCTTAAGCATTCTTTCTTTGGAGATACTTTCTTTAGAGGGTTTTTCACTAGGACGATTTACTGTCTAGGAATATTTACTTTCAGCGGTTTTTTTCTTAATGATTTTTAAACAATGCCGTCATTCACGATCACAAGGGAATCATACATCTGCAGAATAAAGGATTGTTACATCGTATACACTCTTATTTTAAATAAGAACCAATAAAATTCAACAGAACCTGGCTGAATTAATTTTTTTGCCATTTTCTGGCTGAATTGTTCTTAATAAGTTCTAAATACATGTTACTTTTGTTCGCACAGGTGTCTAGGTCAACTAATTAATCCTACCTCAAAGCAGCTATTCATCGAAAGGGACAAGTTATCGGCGGTTTTTTCTTGTAAAACTCTTTACATTTTCGTGATAGAATACACCATTCTGTCATACGGGGAGGGAACGAAAAAGGAAGAAGACAAAACAGACATCCGTCCAACAACAAGGAATTGCTTTCTTTTGAAGGTCACAACCAGAAAAACAAACTTGTTACGAAGATATGTTCTTATAATCTTGGGAGAGGCCAGCCTCAGCTTCTTCTTAGATTGTACTTAAATCATCGGCAAATGTTAGCCTCGTGTTCTTGTAAAATTGTTCTAATTGAAAAAGAGTGTAGTATTCTTCATAAACAGAGTATACTGGCTTCTTTTAGGAAAAGGCGGGGAGGGGGAGACGCCGCAATTTATTTAGATGTTACCGCTTCCCCTTATTGATTATTTGCTTGTAATAGGCACCAGTCCACTTCCAGTCGAATTCAATAATTCAAAGATACTGCTATGATGGACAAACGTAAGCTACCAGGAAAGCAGTGCGATTAAACCTACAAAACAGGATGAATTATAACTATACCTAGACCACAGTGGATCGTTGAGAGATTGGACCACCGGCTTAGAACAGATTTGGTTTGAATGAGTAATTTAGTAGTATTCCAATACGGTGCCACGCCTGGATTACGCTACTTTCATGATTAACAGAGGAACTAAATTGTACACAGGAGGCATTTGTTGATCCTCTTTCGTTCAAACGGGGACGACGACGTAGCAGAATGAACAAAAAGAATCCTATGTAACAGGAAATGTTTGGTTTAGGAAAGTTGAGGTGCAATACTTCCGGCTTCCAAATGCAATGTTTTTCTATTTTACTAAGTTTATTGGCGTTTTTTCGGTAGTAAGCCAAACTACACGTGTTTAATTTCCAACGGATTAGCTTTGTTCTAAGAAGATGTTTGCTGAAATGAACTCTACGTAGGGCTTTTCCAGAGAAAGAAAGTGTAGTAGAGGTTTCACAAACACTATACGTTTTGCCTAAGAGAGAACATCTCCCCTTCGTTTAAAATATACAACTCAGTAAACATATGAATTACGTAATGTATTAAAAGGATGTAGAAGCTAATAGATGAATGAATTCATTAAGAAAGAGAAGAGTTAGCAAGGAGATGAATGCATCAATCAGGTAATCCCAAAAAGGGGTCACCAGTTAATACACCAGTCAAG
>JAAAKL020015223.1:0-11584 GCA_010016065.2 Carybdea cf. marsupialis auct. non (Linnaeus, 1758)
AAGAGTGTAGATGTATCGTGAAACTAAAACACTGTGTATCACCAGAGAAATGGGGGGGGGGGGGGGGTTTAAAATATGGAAATAAGCTGAAGGATAACCTTATACTGTTAGTGATAACAGCGGCAGACATTCAGTTCCAATATTTCAAATAACTTTGTAAAAACATATTTCGAGCAAGTTTAGAAAGGAAAATATAGTAACTTTGACTGAACTCAATTTCGTGAAAAGTGGTATTGTAGAGAAACAACCAGATTACCTCATTGACCAGTTCAAGCCTTTAGCTATTCGAAAGCTCTACGATCTAGAGGCCAGCAAGTGGAAGACATTGTCGAAGAGAAGTTAGTGAGCCACAGTGAAAGGCAGGTTAGTTAAATATTGTGGAAGGGAGGTTAGTGTGCCAATCTTGAAACGAGATTATTGAGTTGGACTGTGGTCGAGGTTGTCAGTCTGTAATCCTTTCGGGTCATTGAATTTTCATCGGTTAGGTTTTTGAATAATGAAGCCCTTCCCAATGGTCACTACGTTTAACTCATGAGCTGGTAATATCAATGAGGTTTAATCTGACGTCAAGATAGCGTAAATAGCCAGGCAAAGTCAAAGAAAAGAGACTCAAGTGGTTTTGTAGAATGAAAACCTGAATGGAGGATCAACATATATACATCATTAAATTAACGGTTGGCAACAATATGAGTAGTACTTGTATAATAATTTTTTTTTTTTTAAACTTAATTACCCTTTAATTGTTTATTCTCATTTAACATTCTCACTGTTGTCGCCCGGCAAGCTCAGTAGGGACAGCGAGATTTCTGGGTGGATTTACAAAGAAATAACACTAATAATAATAATAATAATAATAATAATAATAATAATAATAATAATAGTCTGCACGATGACCCTGATCTAGATTTCCAATTGAACTGCTTAAAACTGAAAAAAAAAAATGGACCGAAACCCCCAAAACATTGGAATCGCATTTTAATGCCCCTTTTGAAATCAGTAACCATACAGGTTTAATTACAGTTCTTTGCTGCTAAGTAAGGCCTTTTAGCAGTGATGTCCCCAAATCTTGTCTTGCTTCTGGAATATAGTTTTGCCGTCTCCTAGTACTTCCTCTTTGTCTTTTAAAATTTTGAAATTCTCCCAATGTGAAGAAACCTTAGTGGTTCAAAAGTATGGGAAAATGTGTCAATTTAAGTCCAAGTTGCAAAAATGCCTTTAACTTTAGTTTCAATCATCTGTGGTATGGAATATCGTTTTTCATCCCTTACCCTGCTCGTCTGCCCCTGAAAAGACTATATTCCTTAAGATGTCAATACCTAGCTGCCTGCATGACTGCGCAAAATGTTGCAAATTGTACTTTCAGTAGAAGTAACATAGTCCACTTGCCTCTCCTGATCTGTATTACTTCGTGCCCCGACGTTACGGGGAGGTGGAAAGATGAAAACAGAACACATAGATTAGTTTAGTTATCTGATCAGTTTGAAATCTCTAAGTCAGCTAATAAGCCTTGAAAGAATTATTTATTTGAAGTTCAAGTGGGCAATATACTTCCTAGCAATCTGTATACTTCCAAACGATTAGGTACATGAAATTTTTCTTAATTGTGGACAGGATCAATGTTGCCATAGAGAACTATGTTTCTGCTAACAAACTGCCTTGTTCATAGTGTAGTCTATTTATGCGGTTTTCCAAAGCCATACAGGAGTTTCTTGTCTAACATCACACTGTTTTCCCTGCAATGGAGGACGTAGGCGTCTTCAGAATCGGAAAGCAAGGGTTAAAACAGTGTCAGACAGACTCGTCTAAGATTGTTATTTCTGTAAGGAAACTGGTAGGTTTTACTTTGCTTGCTTTTTCTCATATTCTAAATCAACAAACAAAGGCAGTCCATTAGTAAGAACAAGGAAGTTTACTAAAACAATGTGAGGCTGGAGAAACATGTCCAGTTGGTTTACATCCTGTCTATGCTTTAGGACAAATGTATTTGTTAAGTGGAAGATATGCCAGTAAGCGTAAGATGTGGAGGGTATCACAGATTACAAGCTATGCAACTAGGAGTCTGAAGCGTCCCCTGATAATTGCAGAAGACATTTTTCCTCTTGATTAAAAGTTTCAGACTTTCCTTACATTGTTTTTTTTTGTACGAAAGGAACCGAAACTTCGGACGGTATTACATGTGCATACAATATTGCCCTTAATATTTCTGGAATGCCGCCCGAGTCAAGACAATCTCCCAGATGCAGTAAAATACGACGCGGTTCGTGTACTGCCCGCAATAAAGAATATCACTTGAAGGTTTCAAAATTTTAACAACTGAACACATTTTACTGCTAAGAAAACAAAATGCGGCGCACATGCCGATCGACTCGGGCTCTACCTTGGGACATTTTGATCGCACCGAAACAGTAGAGTCGCCACCTGAATGTAGACAATACCAGTTTGTTCGTGGTTTGCCTCGATGTACCTTCGTAGTCAATAATTAACGTCCTCTATTGACGGATGTCGTGTGCTTCGTGGTCTAACATCATGCTGACTGTCGCAAGTTGTTTGGATATCCTCAATTCTGTTTTCAGGATTGGTAGGCTGCCGTAATTTCCTTTTCAAGCCTCTAATTAATCACTTCCCCTAATCAATGTAAAAGAGTTTTTGAGCATCAAATACTCTACAGCAAGACCATGCAAGAATCCTATTGTATTGTGACGATCGAAAATAACACGGTCTTTCTGACTTTCGCTTCATGCTTTATAAACACTTAACATTTATGGTTGTCTATTGCCTCTAAAGAGTTATTCACAGGCATTGCACACTTGATATTATAATCCCATCAATCTTTGCAACTCTATGTATTCCCTTAGATCTATTTTAAATGCATTTCGTTTTTGGCCTTACCTCCATAAATATTCAAAATTGTGTCTGTAGATTTCCACGACCGAAGGTTTAATGTAGTCAAATTGTAAGTGCACTGTTAGTATATTTTCAGCCCTTGATAACATATTTTAGACTCCTTCTACAATAGCAGAACTTGTTCACGTTGTAAAGATTGGCAGCCACATAAAAATGTTCAACTTCACATTCTGGTGATATTTATTCAGTAACCCCCAATATATTCGCTAACAAATTTCTCTGTTCTCTCTGAATCACCCTTCTCCAATTGTCACGATCTTCTGTTACCTAGAATGCCTTTGCAAGACTGGTTTTCATCCAGTCTTTGGCGTTAACCAATAACTGTTTCTTAGGGCGTCCTTATCTTCGTGTTTATATGTGTGGGCCGATCACAGTGTCCCTGACCAGATCTCTGTCTCTGAAGGCATGTTTAAAAGATCTAAGTTTTTGTTACCTCATCACCTTGTGACTCCATCAAGGCGATGTTCAAACACTCAAACGTTTCTGTCTATATTTCGCGAAAGAGGCTCTCGGAAACAATTTCAACATTACTATTACGTAACGTTAGTGACGTAAACATTATATACCTTGAAGAGAAAACTATTCTCACCGTGACGTAGTTACCAGCAAAGCCTGTGGCATCTCTCTCCTTTACAAGAAAAAGACTTAAGTAAGTTTTGAATTCCTCTAATACAGGCACCAAAAATGAGAGAAAAAAGCAGAAAATTTGTATCTACGAGTGAATATGCCATGTTGGTTCCATGTAAGCAGTTTACGTTTAAAAAGTAGTAGAGGGAAACAAAGTTGTACTGCCTGAAACCCAAATTAGCTTATTTCAAGTTTAATGGAAACGAGGCCAAGTTAAAATGGGTTCGATTCATTCGATTGACACAGAAAAGATCGTGGATCCTGCAGTGCCTTCTAGGATGTAAATATCTATCTGTCTACGAAAGTCAATTGACGTTATTAGGATGTGGTGTGTTAGTTGATACCAAAACTATTTATTACCTCCATGGCACAGGGAGAATTCATGAACCATACAAACATTCCGACACTATTTTATATTTAAAATCATTTTGTTGTAAAGATGTCCAGATAAACTTACTTTGGGTCTTTCTAACCTGTTTTGTCCAACAAAGTATTTATTCGGAAATATTTCAGTCTGGGCTGTGGTGATTGCGTCACTCAAACAAAAATATATTTAGGGGGAGGGGGGCGGAGAGCCTTTTTCTTGACCATTTTCAAATTGTAGTAAATATGGAATGCAACAGCTTTTCAATGGGTAAAAGTTCTTAGCGTTGTATACCCGAGGTCGTGCGTGAGCCTAAGTATGTGATTACATCAAGCTCGTAATTTTATACTACTCATAAAGATTCTTACGAATCATCGTTCATAAAATAACTTGACACCTCGGCGTCAAATATATAGTTTGTGGATTCCCGAACAGCATCCATTTTACAACTCAAGTTACTTCAGTATTGACTTACAACATTTAGTGTCATTTTCCAGATGACTCATGTAAGTAACTCTCCATTATCATGACACCTGGTCCAACCCAGACATCTGTCAAACTTTTTGCTCATGTTGCAAAAGGCTTCCAGTGGCACATGATTTCGACGTTTGGAGGAGAGGTTGATTTACTCATACCTGCCTTGTACACTCTTTTTTATAAGAACAATTTTATATGAACACGAGGCTGAAATTTGCCCATTTAAGAATAAACTGAGGCTGGCCTCTCCCAAGATGTTAAGAACATATATAGTATATATAAGAACGTATGGCAGAATGGTGTATTCAATTAAGAAACATGATAGAGTTTTACATGCCAAACCGCCGATAACTTGTCCCCTTCGCCGAGTAGCTACTTTGAGATAGGATTAAGTAGTTGACCTACTCACCTCAGCGAACAATGTATTAAGAACGTATTAAGAACTATTCAACCTGAAAATTGCAAAAATTTAAGAACAGCCAGCCTCAGGTGAATTTTACTGGTTCTTATAAAAAAGAGAGCATCCATGCTAGCGCCGCATCACAAGATTGACCTTTTTGATACGAGAAACGTCATTATCAATGTATTTCAAAGATGTTTTTATCGAATAGTCCGCGTCAATAATATCACCATTTTTTTTATAGGTCACTCTGTCTTGTTTTAAACCGTATTCTTTAACGACTAGAACAATGCATTGCGTGCTTGTCTCAGTGGTTATACAATGACACGAATGTACTATGCCCTTTTTTCACCTTCTACATCTAAACTTTTTATCATTGAGAGTTCATGGTATGTGTAGAAGTAAAGTTCAGTCATTCCATGGGTACATCTTCGCAAAAGGTCTAATGAGCATCAGAACTCCTATCTTTTTGGTCACGAGTCGCCCACATCGAGATTTGCAGCTGCCCGAGTGTAACAGACTAATTTGCGTAACTTTACCAAGTCAATCCCACTCCCTCCCTCCCTTTCCCCTCCCCTACACATCACCTTGATGATGTATCTTTAGACAGATGACTATACATAGCCAACAAATAGCCAACAAATAGCCTATTTACTGCTGTGGCCTTCGTTTATCAAAATGTCAATTAGTTCTAGTATCTACTAGTTTATTTGTTTCCAACTTCATTAGAGGGATCTTCTCTGTTTGAAATAAGATTACATCTTTGTTTCTTCCGACGGATTGATTTAGTGGTTGTAAGGATGGTTCTGTACTCTCTCACTGCCGTCTTTACCCCCAATCCACTTCATTGGCTTGACTTTAATTTACCATTGTAGTATTGTACCAAACTGAAGGCTTATACATAATTTTCTCAACTCTAAATGCAAAAAGCTGCTTAATACATCCGTTGGCTCTTACACTTGGCGTCCACGTTCCTTTCATGTCAGTTAGAACCATTGTAAACGAGAACTAAAAGGGATTTCAATTAGTGTTGATGAATGTGACCTTCAGATTGTCGGAATCGATTGCCCAAAAGATGAATTTGCTATCACAACTTAACTTCAAAATAAACCATCGTCAATATAACATTGCTGTATCCAACTGGTGGTCGAAGGATATTTTAACACCTCGAAGTGCCACGGACTTTTTCATGGAGAAAAGTCAAACAAAAACCGCCATTGAAACTGAACTGCGTCATGGTATATTGAGGCCTTATTGTTGACGCAAAGATCCTTATATTGGTGAAAGGCCCTTGGAGACATCGATCACCTTAGGTATGCCAAACAGTTATGCTGATATAATCCTTTATCAAGGTCGTTACCTAACAAGCTGCAGATTATTTAAGTCGCTGAGCCTGCTTGTAGCAATTGTGGCATACGGTATGACGTCTGTTCAGTACAAGGTACAAATATCCTCAACTTTGTAAATACATCAATACTTTTTAGACTCGTAAATATGTCCGATACAAGGTATAAATGACTTCTGTCTATTAAGCCTTCAGAGCTGAAAGGATTATTAACAGAATATGGGAGCAGGCATAAATTACCTTGGTTTATTAAATACATCAATACTTTTTTGACTCGTAAATATGTCCGATATAATGTATAAATGCCTTCTGTTTATTAAGTTTATTGACAGAATATGGGAACAGGCATAAATTGCCTTGGTTTATTAAAGACATCAATACTTTTTCAGGCTTTATAAATACATATTATACAAGGAAGAAATGTGCTTTTGTAATTGATCTATCAATACTTTAAATATTCTTCACTGTATGCGGGAGAAGTCGTAATTGTCGTCAGTTTGTAAAAGCTGTCATGGTTTCAACAACATATTCAGTACATGGCGTATATATCTTTTGTTTAATAATCAATAGTTGAAAGATTGTTGACTGTATGCAAGAGAAGGTATGATATCTTCTGTTTTTTAAATGTGCTAATACTTTTCAGACTTCAGTCCGAATATTAAACATTGTGACTTAGCTAAAGCCTAAGTTGTTAGTCAAGAAAATTTCTTCGATGGTCTCCGACATAGCCTAAATCTTTGTACTCAGAATCTGCCTTTCTTTTAATTCGCGTTTTTAGTTAAACTGAGTCTATATACATATAAGGAATACTCTATGTTGAGCTTGTTCTATGATCTTTTCAGATACCAGTAATAATATTTTACTAATTAAAAGACGGAAAGTCTAGAATAATATAATTTTCTGCACATATAAACTGATCATGAGATTGGTTACAGCTTCTAGAATTTATGTATAACACCCGGGAAGAGAAAACGAACTCGTCAGTTAAAGTGCAACAAAAATGCTACTATACCCCGATTACTTCCTGATGCTCAGCTACTAACGAATCTTGTTGCATGATAATCTACTTTGATTTATCGATAGAAGATTAATAGCATCGTAGCTCTGCAGTTTTTCTGTAAAATGCTCCCTTGGCATTCACTGTTATGCCACCTAGAGAAGCTTCACTCCACACTGTGCTTCAGTCCTCTGCATTTACATAGGCCTATTACACCAGTTTTCGAGTATAGACTCGTTTTGGATGGGAGTCTGGTCACGGATTTTGCATAAATATAATATATGGGGGTTTTTTTCTGTGCCAAACGCTCAAGGGAGTATCTATATTCATAAGCTCGCTAGATTACCAGAAAGTGCACGGACCAGACCACCTGATGGCCTGACGCTGAGTCAAGCCATAAAGTGACTACACACGTTATTACAGAGCCAAAACCTCAGACATCCATGTTGAAGTCACGAGGCTGACTGTGGTCAAGGTTTTAGAAGTACAAAAAATTGAGGATCAGCAAGGCGTAAAAGCTGTTGTCTTTGCCTTTCAATACATCGACCCTGCTGGTGTCCCTAACAGTGGGAAATTTTAGTCGCAGACAATAATCTCACAGGCAGTAATAACAATACAACGATCCCAGAATCCTTTGCATCTTGCTTATACATCTCAACATGGTTTTTGCTCTCGTAAAAGAATTATGCACTCTTAGTTGTAAACTATCGTCATGGGAATAACTGCTCCGACTATTATTATTCCAAAAATAAGAAAGTCACTGCAAGAGTCTGTTCAACTATTGTCCATGTCTCACCACATCACGCTTCGTATCCTACGATGAAGACGTGGAACCTGTAGCTATACCTGAGGATACCTTTATGATCATGGTTTATTCTATACAACTTTAATTAAATAGAGAAGAAATATAGTGGGAAATATGTTTGCCATGGCTTTTTGGAAACAATTCATTGCATTGATTGTTGGTTGACTGTATTGGCTGTAGTTTCACGATAATTTCCTATCCAAACTGTACCTGCGAATATGCGGATTTGTTTAGCACCTTACAGTGTACCATTTTATCTAGTTATAAACTAATCTTTCATTGTAGTATTGTAAACTACGTTAGCGTTGCTGAATCATCATTCAAGATACGTGGAGTCAATACGTAATACGATTATATACCACTTGTAGTGAAACCAAACGAGTACTGTAGGACAGATCTGAATATTATCTATGCGGAGGGAAAGTGTGAAGTCACTATTTTGAAAACGTTTGAATCAGGGAAAATATACTCAATTTTTTATGTTACCCTTTCCCAACACCGAGATGTCAGCTTTCAAAGTTTTAAATCTCTCTAACAAAACCTTATCATTGGATGCTGGTTCCTAACGTAGGGAACCAAGGAATATCAACAAAGTTTTGACAAGAGATTTTAGAAATTCAAACGCCTTTAGTTTAAACATTATATACGCGGCAGGCCTGGTAATTTGGGAAGCAGCCTATTCTAGGGGTGGCTTAAGATATCTAGAGTCAAGTCTTATTATTTCCTAAACTTTTGATTTGTGACGTCATCTCTTTTCCTCTGCATTAGTCTCTTATACATGCCCAGGCGTCAGAACATGTATTACTGTCCTTGATAATAAGTCCCAACATAGAGATGTGAGTTTTAAATACACTAACACTTGTCGACTCACTTGATGCCATAGATGGCAGATGCTGTTTATTATGTCGTGAGTCGTTGTCTTTTTTCTGAGCTACGTTTCGAGAGATACTTCTCCCATCTTCAGGCTAATGGACTCTGGAACTTTTTGCTGAATTTATGTTGTAAGATTGCGGACCTCTGACATAGAGATAGGCATAATAGAGATATTACGGGGGGCTGTGTATTCTTAGAGTCCTTGGCTAAGAAATTTTTTTTATCGAAGTCAAATTCCTTAAATAAATCTTAACGTTATCTTGCAGAGACTCTTAGTGGATTTTTTTTGTTTTATTGGAGGTTTTTCTAATAACTGTGTTTCGCATTTCTGTTATTCGGACGTCTTCAACAAATCATTCGACAAAATTGTTGATTTGAACCGTCTTTGTCACGAATCCTGGTGTGAAATCAAATGACGAAATAACAGTTCGAGTCGGGTTCCGCCAGAATTCGGCCAATATTCCACCCCTTGGTTGTGTCCAGTAGGACTGGAGTTTTCAAACTTCATTGACCATGCTTTAAATCGTGCTAACAAGGATCTTCCTTCCAACATTTCGTAATTATCTAAGAGTAGAGTCAAATCTCTTCATTAGCATCTTAATACCTCTTTGTTTCTCACAATGAATTGAAAATATACACAAATAGACCATAGTAATTTTTTACAGACCTACACACAAAATCTTCTGTAAGTATATTTTCATATAATCACTTATCCAATCCTAACACATTCCCACTCAGGCACCATCTCACTAAATTCCTTATATTAAAACCTTACAAGATTTGCTATTAACACATTCATGGCCATATATGCACATTTATCGTCCTTAGCTCCTAGTTAATACGACTTAATTAAGAGCAAAATTCAGTACTGAATGATCATACAATGTGTAATTAGGTTAAGTTTGTCGCTTTCTTTCACAAGGAATCTTTCTACGGAATACAATCAATAATACCTTGTTAGTGATTCATATCGAGTGGCAAAGACCTTTTAAATGAAAGGATTAAACTGCACGTGCTTGTTAATTTAATATGATTATATTATTTATTTGCTGGTAATGCAACATATAGAACTGTGCCTACAAGAGCATAGTTAAGATCAGTCGAATTTTAATTAGTCTCAGCATCGCTGCGGACCCTTGAAGAATGGTAAAACAAAACGAGCCGCGAAGATTTGTTTTCAAGCAAAAATATACGGCTGTGTTTTTCTATTGCGTCTATAAAAGGAATTGCAGGGTAGCCACTCCTGGGTGCATGTGCCCCGCAGTAGTTACCTATGGTGTAATATACTCTGCTGATACGCTATCTTCTGTGTATAGTGATCACCTGTGGGTGTATATTGGCTTTATTTGTGCTTGTTTTCATGTACTTTTATAAACATGTACCGTCCAATTGCTAAAAGGCAAACATCAAATTTATTGAAACCGTTCGTCTATCTCCTGACTGTCCATCTAAATATATGTTTACGACTGTGAATTATGTACATATGTATGTATGTATGTATATACGTACATACATATACGTATGTGTGTATGAATGTATGTACATATGTATGGATGGATGTATATATAATTTATGCAAAGGTGTATGTATGGATGTATGGATGTATGGATGGATGTATGTACATATGTATATATGGATGAATGTATGTATGTACACATGTATGTATGTATAATGTATGTACATGTGTATGTATGTATATGCATATATATGGCGGTCCGAGGAACGTCAGCAGACAGGACGTGGAACCTAAAGTAACTGCGTTATTTAGCTTTTCCTTTTTACCACTGCTTTGTAGTATTAGGCCCTACCTTGTCGTATTGAGCACTCTAGCAACGGTATCAATACTTGTTGGTATGTACATATGTATGTATGTATATATGTATGTACACACGCTTTATGCTACTTTCACTGCGCCTGCGCAGTTTGAGCAATCTGGCATGGTACCATATGAATTCTTTAAACTGCTTTGTAGCAGCGCACAAAACAATGAAACTTCACAAATATAGCGAAAACATTTTAGTACTGAAAAACTTTTTTCGTCTGACACTCTTTAGACTACAAAATCGTCCCAAAACCCGTCGTTTGTTTTCGTTATGTAGACGACACATTTGCCATTTTCGAAATGAGTCTGAGTGTGATGAATTTCTTACAAAGCTCAACAAGTTTCACCAGACATTGAATTTCACCTTCGATAAGGAGATAAACAACTCTTTGCCTTTCCTTGACGTTTTAGTGGAGAAGGATAGCACTAAATTTGTGACCAATGTGTATAGGAAACCTACATTTTCTGGTCAATACATTTCCCGGACCTCTTTCTGACCGAAAACTCGCAAGGTTAACCTCATCAAAACCTTGGTTCACCGCGCACTTATGATCTATTTCAGAGAAAAATTAAAACCAGATATTGATAGATACTATAAAACAAATTTTCCTTTCTAATGGCTATCCTGAAGATGTCGTCAACTCGACCTTCAAGGCAAAATTGTCGTTGTTTTCCAGTGAAAAACCTTTTGGACCAATTAAATGCCCCGTCTACTTAAAACTGCCCTTGATTGGCTAGGATAGACTACTAAGCAATGTGACTATGCCATAGGGCAGCACTTGCTTGAAAACCCAGACTGTGTAAAATTGTATACAGACAGAAAGAATTTGTCCTTTCATTGGGCCTTTTCGGCTAACTATTTAGTTCAACATACACTGATTGGTCAAAACAACACTAGGCTTGCAGTCAGACATCTGATTTCTTCTTCTTTTGAAGAGCTACTTTCAAAATACAATTTGGTATAGGTTTT
>JAAAKL020015224.1:0-11584 GCA_010016065.2 Carybdea cf. marsupialis auct. non (Linnaeus, 1758)
GTAACAACATTGCACACACTAAAGGAAATGATAAAGGCAGTATCCCTGTACTGTGTTTAAAGGATTTACTTCTATCAAACTCCACCTATTCATTTGGATGGAAAGCAGCTAATATAGTCATAGATTCCCTTCCAGCGAAGACTGTTTGAATTTCCTGAAATCAGAGAACACTCAATTGGCTAGAACTTTTCCGTTAATTTCAATGTTGGGAGTCACCGGAAATTCTTTAGTTATTTGCTGAACCCATGAAAAATGACAAAGCTGTTGATATCTTAACATGGGGAAAGGTACGTGGTTCAGGATAGAAGTTTTCAACTGAATTGACAGAAGACACAGACGTGTCTATCGGGGGTATAGGGATCAAACACCCTTCATTGGGAAATTATTCTCAAGTTGGTGGTCAAGCCCATATTTAATCAAAGACAACATTTTGCTTCTTTTCGACCCCTTTGTAAAATGATAATAAAATTAGAATTGGTACTGGGTAAAATTGGTGGAGTTCACCATCATTAGCCTCCTTTTATCAGCTAACGCACAACATAAATTAATTTACTACATAACAAACTAAGTAAAGAATCAAGACAGTAAATAACCTATCTAACAAGTCTAATTAATAGATTTGTTTAACTGACGATATTCAACAACGCAGAGTAAATAAACATAAACATGTACACAATTTATCAGAAGTCTATCTAGCAAAATTAAACTGTGCCCATAAATAATAGGAATGAGTTAAACCAAAGTTAAAGATCCCGCAGACTCTGCTTTTTCTACTTTGGAGATCAATTTCTGAGGGCTGCATTTAGTCTAAAAAGATCATCCTTCACCCTCAGTGCTCTAAGATTCAATCTTAATGGTCAATCATCAGGAATAATGAAACATCTTAGAGTAGGGATTTTTTGAAGTATCATTCAAAATCTTTTGTTCTCAGCCTTAGGAATCAATAGAGGCCTTTGGTATGAGGATCGGCAAGCCTTACATGTAGCTTCGCCTGGCTACTTATTCATGTATTAGATAGCTACGAGAAGAAGAAAGAAACAACTAGAAAAAAAGAAAGTAACAACTACAGACATTTTGAAAGATCAGAACTGGGTGTCATTAACGTTTCGTTTTTGTTAGTTTACCGTACATGAGATGAATACCCCTTCAGCCCCTTCAGTAGAAATGCAGCGAATCAATAGCAGTCAGAACCCACTAGAGTCTATTGCATCATCTCCAAGTGTTTGAATTAGTGTAGTAATTGCAATGGATTTCCACTCCATCATGGTTTTCTAAAAATATCAAAATGTGTCATTAATCTTCTATCAACCGATTTCAGGCAGTTTCTTCGTGGGAGGGATTCTTTGTCGATGGTGGAATTCTCTCGTAACACTAGTTTATTTCCCACTAATCTTGTCTGGCACTCAGTTCAGATCAAAGCTATTAGAAAATAATGGAAACAAATGATTTTGATGTCATCAGGATATTTGATAATGTTATCGTTTATGATCGTTTTCTTCACTGCCGTGTTTATAACTGTTACGCTCGTAATTTGAGTTTCAACCTCACTTAGCAGTGTCTGAAAACATGGGATTAACTGCCGCATCACATCCTTTAGACTATGTAACAGAGTACAGGACTTGCCTAGTAGCCTTGTTTAGTAGCCATTCCTAGTCCCCTTGTCTAGTAACCTTGCCTAGTACCCTTGCCTAGTACCCTTACCTAGTAACCTTGCCTAGTAATCTTGTCTAGTAGCCTTGTCTCGTAACTTTGCCTAGTAACCCTAGTACCCTTGCCTAGTTATCTTGCCTAGTAGCTTTGCCTAGTATCCTTTCTCAGTATTCTTGCCTAAAAATCTTGTCTAGTAGCCTTGTCTCGTAACCTTGCCTAGTAACCATAGTACCCTTGCCTAGTACCCTTGCCTTGTAGCCTTGTCTAGTAATCTTGTCTAGTAATCTTATCTCGTAACTTTGCCTAGTAACCCTAGTACCCTTGTCTCGTAACTTTGCCTAGTAGCCCTAGTACCCTTGTCTCGTAACTTTGCCTAGTCTTGCCTCGTAGCCTTGGCTTGTTGGTGTATTACAGATTCCATGCTCCTACTACTCAGCAAACTATACTAAGTAGGACCCTCTGGATGAAATCAAACATTACTCTAGAAGCATATTGGTTCATTTTTCAAAGGTGTCCATATGGAGATGTCCCAACTTGTTTAAGCACTGTTTCTCTTAATTTTTATGTCACTGATCACAGGTTTCCAATTTTTTCATTAATTTTTTCCTGATGCTACCCAAAGTTTTATGTTATTTAATGATGTGCAAAGCAAATTTAACAACCATGAACTTAATCCTTTTACTTAAGGTAAGACACTGCCCTTCCCACTTTTGCTTCTTCTATAAATGGAACATAATCCCATTCAAAGCCTAGGAAAGAAAAAGAAAACATGTTTTCCAAATATCAATTAATACGCATTGTAGACTAAATATTGAATATCATTGTAAGAACAGAATAAATTTTAATCCATATTGCTTACTTCTATTTTCAAAACAGTCTTGTTTTTATGGAGTCTGTTCTTTAAAGCACATACTTTTAATATCATCGGTAGTCAGTCCATGTCTACACGTAGTCAGAGCATATCAAAGTATAAAGAAGTTGTCTGAGGATGATATGTTGATGATATCGAAAGTTTGGAAATTTTTGTTTCCATAT
The DNA here is from genome assembly GCA_010016065.2 of Carybdea cf. marsupialis auct. non (Linnaeus, 1758). NCBI lineage: Eukaryota > Metazoa > Cnidaria > Cubozoa > Carybdeida > Carybdeidae > Carybdea > Carybdea cf. marsupialis auct. non (Linnaeus, 1758). Next base: position 2,686 of record JAAAKL020015224.1, read on the forward strand.
GTAGCTCAAAGAAGCTTCATTTGCAGGTTATTTGCTGGTCTTTGCTCTTCAAAACAAGACGAGACGTCTTGTTTTGCAATGACATAGTTTCATCTCGAAGAATTGAGTTGACTTCTATATCAAGACAACAAGACCTCCATTCACTAATTCTACTTTTGTTCTTAAAACTTTCAGGTATTGTACATATAAAATAGAAAACAGTTCCAACTTGATCACCATAATGTGCCTATCCAACCGAGCACAACTTCAATACAAAGGGAACAATGAACTTTGTTGCGTGTGTGGCACTGTCGTACTTCCTGCATTAAAGGACGACCGTGTTGACTCTGCATTTGAGTAAATATGACGTAATCAGGTCTACTAGTGTGGGAGGAGACGAGTATTCATGCGAGTGCTCAATTGTCTTCAGAAAATGTTAATGAAAGTGAAACTTTATAAAATCATGTTTTGGCTCAACCAATTACCGTAAATGCCTTGTTGATCTTTGCTTTGTATGTTATAAATTTTGTGCGGTTAACAAGGGCACAAGATGGAAGGGCTTTTGACAAAACAAGTTTCTGTATAAAGAAAGTAGTTAGTAACTTGTCACTTTTCTCTTAACCCTATCCTACATGGGGCATTTAGATGTACGTTATCACACTGGGGCCCCCTTCAGTATCTCACTCACTCACTATATTTACTAAACGGTAAAGGGCTGAATGTTGAATATAAATTGGGTACATTGCACCTACGTATTTATAGAATATCATTAAGATAGTTTGAACTGCAAGTTTTGTGTTTGTCACACGTAAAAAACTCTTCGCAATCGAACCAGTAGGCAGAAAAATCAGGACAAATTGAAAAGTCACAATCGCTTTAATTAAGGACAATCGGCAAAATCTTGATTCAGGTTATTTGCTTTAATGTTATATTAGTCATTTTAAGGCATTCCTGCAAATATAGCTTTCAAATTTAAACAAAGCGCAGAATTTTGAGATATTTTTCTAAAGCTGATTCTCGCTATATTTTTAGGACGATTTTTCCTGATTTTTATCAGCTTTGTCTTTAACAAAACTACGTTTTTATCTTATTGCAGTACTTGGTTGCTAATCATGAAAGAGGCTAAAGCTATACTGATGTCTTCAATTAGACCATATTCCAATCAGTAACAAATAGTAGATAAGAAAGAGATATGATTTCCTTTCACTGTAATTCGATGTTCAAAAAATAAAGTCAGTTGTATATAAAGTGTACAAGATTCCACGTAAGATTTCTCCGTACGTGATCAAATTCCCAAGCTTCTCTAAACGATACTGGATGGATACATTGCTCTGAACTATATTCTGTATCATTCTGACGTGTTCTCCACTTGCGTTCTTTATTCATAGTGAACAAGACAATAAACTCATAGGGAGCCGTTACCACATGAACCATGATTACGTAAAAGATGATTTACCTTTCAAGGAACTTGTTTCAAGCCTAAGGTCATCCTAATTTATGTGAATAAAGTGTAATAATTTTCTGCTACTACTTTTATTGCTTCATAGTTTAGCAAGGTCAAAAATAGTAAAAGCTCCGAAAAAATACAGATGCACTTTATGCAGTAAAATACTAGAACGGGTTGTTAAAAGAGGGAGATAACCTTTTTTGTTTATAACTCAAACTGTAGCAAAAGAATGTTTCAGAGGCGGAATTTTTAAAGAGAACTTAAATTTTGAACTTAATGATTTTCTTGTGTCATATAGATTTAAAGTAATAGTCGGTACATTTTAGAACCTATCATTGCCAAATTTTATGACAGATATTGTTAGGGAGGGGAGTCCAAAATCCCTTCCCCTCCCTCCGAGTAAAATGTGTTAAAGGACGTTCTTCATTGCATCTGGTATGTATGCATCTCTTTTACTTTCGACGAGCGTTGATAATATATAACTGTCATCATTTGATGATGACGTCTATCACTTAAAATTGCGGTTCTAATCTTTCAACCATCGGTAAGGCCAATAACCTTGAATGGGTATTGCCTCGTGGAGCTGAATAGTGCGGTAAGAGCCGCCCCAGAATAAACAGTCCTTCTAGCACATCAACAAGAGCATCGTGTGTGTCAGAGTCAATAAAAAGTTCTCATGACACACAGTGGAATATACAGTGTCCATTGATAGATGATACAAAACAATTTCTTTGTATTTAAAAACTGTTATTTTCAGACCTTTAGATGCTGAAATGAAATGTCAAAACAGGAAACCAAGGTAAAAAGGCTGTATCTTCTCATTTTTTTCACTGTTGAATAAACTAAGAGGTGCACGAGGCCCGACTGTATTGTCCTATCTGTCCAATAAGTGATATGCCTCTTTGAAACTATCTGATTTGTCAACGCTCTTTATGAATTTGGTTTTTTAAACGAATTAAGGAATCTTTCAATGAAAATTACTATATTTTATGTTGTATTTCTGAATATTTGTAATAGGTACTCTTGTTTAAGCCTACTCCGTTCCAGGCTTTGTTTATAGCTGATTCTGTTCTGGGGGAGGGGGGATTTCGGACCCCCTATGTAGCTTTGCAAATGCAAGCTCCACGATACTGTCCTTTGATGTACCTATAGTGACATCCCTTGCTACTACAATGGTGAAGAGTTTGAATGTCGGAGCCATGGTTAGTTAGCTTATTTTGTCGACCAAGGTTATTGGTCATAACTGGTCAACTTGCGAAGTTGGTAAAATTTGGTATCATTCTACCCTTGACTTGAATAAGCTTTTTTCTAAGATTAAATGTTTGAAATTCATTTGAATAGTGCACAGTAAATAATTGTACATAAAATGATACAAGTAATGTCAATAGAAGGGATTGATTTTCGTCTCAGGAAAATGATTATCGATGATGATAGTATTCACAGCTTTCAGACCTCAGTTGGCAGATACCTTCATGTTTTTGCACTAACTTGCTTCAAGTGTACGTATGTACAAGTTACCTGACCCCTAACGTTTAGTAAATGCAAACCTAGTTTCAGGCCTGCACCCTTTTTTTAAAATTAAATATATACGTATGCAACACAGAGGAAGTAAAAATATTTACAAAAAGATAAAATGCATTTGAATTGATGATTTTTGATAATCTGCAATAGGAACATTGCCTTTTTTCTCTCTCCCCTATACGAGAAATATGTAAATAAAAGTCAATGTATATAATAGTATCAGTACAACACACCCTGATCCACGTTCTACCACCACCATTGAACTTTTTAGTCTAATCTTGGCCGAAATTGGCCAATCTCAATTTTATTGCTGCAAATTGAACATAATGCAAAGGCGACGAACACTCAATATCAATTCATCATTCAAAATTAGATCTTCATTGAATAAGCCTCTTAACCTCTTGCCAGAAAGACATGTTGCCTGAACATATGGTAGTATCAGAAAGATCACTGGCAGACATATCTACTATACAGGTATGCATATTGCATAACAGAGGCCACGCATAGTACTGGGGGTGTCTTCTTTGACACTGAGATTCTCCAAGAAACAAACCTTGGTTTAGAAAAACACCTTTATTAGCTTTATTAGAAATGGACAACATTTCACTGACGATAATGCTACCGATGCATAAAAACAACACTTGATACTCAAGAAGACAACAGAGTGCTAAATATTCTTCCACTAGAATAAAATCCTATGGTCCCCCCCTGAAGTGAAGATCAAGCCAGAGATGGCCACTCGCCGAGACAAGATACTAGCATTAATGCTTCTAGGGGAGAGAATGGAGCAACGGTTATAGAGATCATGTGATAGAGCAAAACTGAGAGCAGAAGTTGCCAATGTTAATGAACCTACGAAAAGGATCGAAACCCATAGTATCACATATCCACTATTATACGCAGCTGCCTATGACATCATCACTTTCCCTTCGCATTATATGAAACTGCGTAAGTTATCAGAAAAAGGATGGGAATGTTAGGGAAAACAAAAGAAAGGAAAGCAAAAGAACCATTTTCGAAGAGAAGGTTTAAGCAAAGCATTCAAATATGAAAGAGAGTACCTGAAGAAGATCGAGGAGATTTGAAGAAGAAACATAAAACTGAATGAAAAGAAGAGAACGATTGAAAAGAAAGTACCAACTTTTGAAGAAAGGCACATTTCATGTCTCAGACAAATTGAAGCAGAGGATTAAGGCAGTCGGAATTCCAATAAAGAAAAATGATGGGAGATAAAAAGCACTTTGTACAAAATCGACAGTTCCGAACTAACCATCATCTTTGTTATGAAACCCAGAATGGAAAGGCAAGAGGAGAAGCAAAAAAACAAGAAGCAACTAAAGGAGCAAATGTTTGGAAAAAAGTGAAAGTCGATTGAAAGTTTAATACAATAGGGGTGCAAGAGGATTTCCACATCATAGTAGAAGATGTTAGAGGTGGAGCGAGTAAAATGGAAACCTGGAAAGGAGCTGACCCTCACTTAGTCCAGGGCAATTGTATTAAGAAGCTGCCAGGATTACACGCCAGATTCAAGCTACACCTACACGAATGTGTACACCAAGGGAATGTATCATAATGGATGGTCAAATGGAGGACAGTGCTCATTCAGAAAAACCTAACGAAAGGACACAGGCAAACAATTATCGTCCTATCCCCTGTCTACCTATGATGTGGAAGGAATCATGATTATAAAATTTTACTAGCACTTAGAGAGGAATGCACTACTAGCAGGTACGCAGAAGGGTTGTAGGAGGGAATTGCAAGGGAAGAAGGATCCATTACTAGTAGACAGGGCAATCTTAGGAAATAGGCGGAGTAGATTGACAAACTTGTCAACGGCTTCGATGGATTATCGTCCTGCATTTGATATGGTACCTCAGTCATGGATATCAAAATACCTAGAGATGGCTGGGGACGCCAAGGACATGATCAATGTAATAAGCAATAGCATGGTGAATTGGAAGACAGTATGAACATCTGGAGTAAATAATCTGGGACAAATCGGCATCGGAAGAGGAATATTTCACGGACACTCCTTATTACCATAGCTGTTTGCTCGTATGATGATACCACTAACCCTCTTGCTATACAATATGAAATGTGGCTACACATTTGCAAGGAACGTAAAGGCCATAAATCACTTACTGCTTATAGATGATCTAAAATTGTGTGAACGCAATGTCTGATGAAGAAGAGAATCTCAAGGATTACCAAAAGAGGAGACTGAAGGATAACATATAGAAAAGTAAAAAGAAAACTCTAATGGTAAGTTTGTACAACAAAAAGGCGAGGTAGCTGGAAAGGAGTCTTGGAGATGGCGGGGATGGTCTAATTCTGGCTGCGCAAGAACAACATTTAAGGACAAATAGTCAACCAAGGACAGCACAGATGAGGCATCAGAGACACTATTGTGCATATTGTGTGGAGACTCTACTGAGACTGTTAATTACATTCCCAGTGCATGCAAAAAGCTGGCCCAGATACAGTATGGGAAGCGTCATGACAAGGTAGCTCTGAGGGCGCATTTGGAGATCTGCGATAGGAATGGGATTAAATGTACCGGAAAGTTATGTATGGCAACAGCCATTTGCTGTCACAAAGCATAGGCATGTAAGAATTACCCTAGACACGACTGTTAACACTTACAAGAAGCTACAGCACAATCGGCCTGATGCTTTTTTGGTTCTGAAAGATACACAGGAGTGGATACTAGTTGATATAGCTGTACTAGCCGATCAGAACATTATCGATGCTGAGAAAGAGGAAATGGAAAGATGGAACAGGTATTTGAAATGAAAAGAGCCTATACAGCATCATAAGTGACAATAGTGCTGATGGGGATTTGAGCACTTGGAATGATCTCCAAGAATACAAACACGTGGCATGGAAAGCTAGACGTGTTCAATATCATTAGGAGTGCAATGTTGGAGGCCATCCTCGGAACAGTTTATATATTGTGGAAATTGATGTGCCTAAAGGAAGGGGTTGAGACAAAACATCCAGCAGAACATCAACAGATTGGAGATAATCGGAAAATAGTAATAGCCGTAATATTACTACTAATAAAAACAATATGTAGGATGTCTTGGAGGTGGAAGAGAACAACTGAAAGTGAATATTGCGGAATCATTGGGAAGAATCAATCTGGTGGAGGATTTGCATTGAAATGCAGAAAGTCTTATCGTGGAAAACTGAAATTGTAAGTCGAAAGGCTATCTATCTGATAGAGTGAAAATATTAGTTGCGTGCAGTTACCTAATGTTGTTAGCTATGAGTGTTTTTACAGATGGCCAAATGGACAGCATAGTTGGTTAATTTATCAATAACAATATTAGCTTTGTAGAAATGTCTTATACAAAGCTTTTCCTATCAGTTAAAATTTTCTTACGCATTCATTTATTTTGATAGACAACAAGGGTCAAGGTCATCATCTTCGTTCCATTTTTATTTAAAATGATGAGAGATTAGCTGTTCCGCTATTTAGTCAAGAGAAAGCGGGAGATAATGGCAATGGTAGATTGCGGACCACCCAGATGAGCAAAACTTTGACAGCATCGAAAGAAATGAAATAATCAACTTACTTCAAGCATGTATCTCTAAGAAGATTCTCAGAGTAAACATAACAGAGGCACATTGTAAAGCTCCTGATGTTTTTATTGTCTCGACCAATTGAGAAGTATTTAAATGCCCACAAAATTAACTGTTATGAACAAAGAAGTGAAGTTAACTCAGTGGAGAACAAAGAACAATGCAGCCAACCATGGCAACACGAGAGGGGTCAGAGGAAGTAAATGACTCAAATCCGCTGAGATTTCATTTACCATATCAAAGAGTTGCAGGATCAGTCTGAAAGTGTATGAAACACAATCAAATAATAGTAGTATTTATTGGTCTCCTTCTACTCAGATATAATTTGATTTCATACTTAAGTAACTCTAAGCGCGCTCATATTTCAGCGAGGGTTGGTAAGATGACGTGAGTACAGCTCTCTTGGACATGCTTCATCAAACTTCCTGATGGCGAATTCATTGCCACAAGTATTATTTAGCCTACTCAAATAGTTGTGTAGACTTTGTTCTACTTCACGAACCACACAGACAACTCGTTACGATCATATAGCTGTGGCGGTTCTTTGCCAGGAAAAGCGTTATCATTCGCAATGAATGCCATATTTGCGAGTAATTGCAATGCTTAAAATAATATCCAGGTACAGTTACAGCTAAGACAGGCACGTAGCGGAATCTGATCTTTAGAACAGCAAATCTATTTTCGAGAAGGCAAAAATGCGCAAAGCATAGCCAAGAGTTCTCCCTTCAAGTAAAAAGTATGAATATGCAGACTCAAACGAGGGGAATTAAGAAATAAAATGTATAGGGACTGGTTTGGTGAATAAGTGATACAAAAAAACCGGGTTACGATTGCATAATTTTCAACAAATTCTCAGTAGAGATGTTCTACCTACACTCCAGACGATTTGGGTGACCAGTGTTTGGCGAAAACCTTTGAGAATCGGAACAATTGTGAAGAGTAATAATAAAATATTTTATAGCAAATTTACTATAAAATAGAATTCTTTAAGATTTGCTAGAAATTTGATCGTGATAGATCCTCCAGCTTCATCTCTGGATGTTTCGGAAAGTTTCGCTATAAAAATTTATTTTTTTTCCATAGAAATGCATAAAATGATGCATATAATAGTTTGTCATATATAGTGGAGCCAAAGTCAAAACTCTTTTACGGATGGAAACATTACTAAATCAAAGTAGGAAGAATACTTAAGTTATTTTTTTGCTTGGTAAAATTTGTGAGTTAAAATTAAAAAAGGCAAATGACGCGGTCGCTCAGAACGAAGATGTAAGGCAAAGAGGAGTCGACGACTTCGTTATATACATGACTGGGAAAAGCTCCGACTATGTGTCTGTTTTTTAATTATAATTTAACAGATCAAATATAATTGTTAACGTTTCATGCTATGTTGTGCTGATTATTTCCAGAAAAGCATGTTCCTATGGGTATGAATAAAAGCCTATAGATAAACAAGAGAAGAAAAGTAATAAACAAGAGAAAAAACAAGAGAAGAAAGCAACAATTCAGTAAGGAGGCTGAAAGTGGGACCGTGACACATGCGAACGAAAATACAATATTAGGATGGCAGAGTCCATTGATAGGTTCTAATTTCAGGTTTCAGTTTGGTCATTTATTGACAAAAATCTGAAAGCCTCTATAGACGCATAGTACTCTAAACAGTGCTATAAAGACAACAGTAAGAAGGGATACATAGACTTTCCAGTTAAGGCAGGTATTTTGTTAAGTTTTAAGATTTTATAGGTATTTATAGGTATTTATAGGTATTTATAGGTAATTATAGGTAATTATAGGTAATTACAGGTAAAGATCTACTCATGAGCAATTTTAAAAGACACAAAATACAGGCAACTTTTGGGGCAGCATCTGCTAACACCGTATTGACTCATGATATTTCATCAACCCGGTTTTCTCAAAGCCTTCATCCTTATGCTGCTGTTGTATCCAGTGTCAAGAAGTCTTTCTATGAGACTAGTTTAGTTTTGCGAACTGCTAAGCTGTGGAACTCGCTCGCTTCTAATCGTTTTCTGCTTACTATCGTCATTGTTTACTTCTCTTCTGGTCCATGCACTTAGTGGCTTTTGTTAGCCTTGTATGGCACTACGCCTATTAATATAATGTTAGGGCGATAAAAGAGTAATTGATAAAGGTATTCGTTTCTAACACCCTTATATGCAGAGATAGACAATATTTCTTCTACATCGTTTTTACTATGTCATACTTTCCCCACTCCGACTTTCTATGCAAGTCAAAGTAGGGAGGGGAACCCTAAAGTTCTTTCTCTCCCACAATTATTCCACAACAAGTTACGTACGTTTCAAATATTGCAACTTTCTATCTATAAAAGTCGAGGTAACCATTGTATACGGT
>JAAAKL020015225.1:0-11583 GCA_010016065.2 Carybdea cf. marsupialis auct. non (Linnaeus, 1758)
CATTAGATTATTACCTCAATGAAAATGCTTGAATTATGGCTAAAAAATATTCAATTTTCATGTTACCATATTAGTAAGAACGTTAATGGCCAAAGTTGGCAGTGCTACCCTTTCCCAACACGGAGATATCAACTTTCAAAGTTTTCAATCTTTCTAACAAAACTTTGTTATCTGATGTTGGTTCCTAACGTAAGGAACCAAGGAATATCAACAGAGCTTCGACTAGAGAATTTAGAAATTCAAACGCCTCTAGTTTAAACGCTATATACACTACGAATCTGGTACTTTGGGAAACAGCTTACTCCAGGGTTGCCTGTAGATATCTCGAGTCTAATTGTACTATATCCAAAACTTTTGATTTGTGACGTCATCACTTTCCTTCCACTTAGATTATGCCCACCTATCATGGCACTGAGATAATTCGGAAGTAAGATGCCATCCTTGATAGCATGAACTCAGATGGTTTTGCCCCGATTTTTGATAGAAATTGCTAAATTTTGGGCACTTAAAACGGTGTTTGTAGTAGCAGGAGGAAAACTTCATGCTACATAAATTATTGAGTATCCCAGTACTTTAGCATCAGTCACAGCAGGCAAAGAATGTCTATATGTCTAGTTATTTATCTATGCAGGTGGTTACAAAACAATATGAATTTTTCGTCAAACGATCAACAACTGTGTACCCCTATGTAGGAAAAATTTCGTTACTTTACGTAATTGTTCACATGATGAAATTGTCAGGTGGAAATTTGTCAAAAATAGCATTTTTTTGGCGCCTAGCACATTTTACAGCCCCCTTTCTTCTAAACAAGGACTTTGATATAGTCGAAACAAGGACTTTGATATAGTCGAAACAAGGACTTTGATATAGTCGAAACAAGGACTTTGATATAGTCGAAAAAACTTCTGGAGATGGCCATGCTAACATCTGTTGTGAATCATTGCAGCATGGCGGTGGTCCCCTGAAAATTGAAATTTTCAACTGTGCCCCCTTGTACCACTATTTGGAAAAGAAAACATCAAAATCAAAATAATCTGAAGATCGTTTGATGACCTAGCCCCACTTACTCAGCACAGCAAATTTCAGATAGATGTTGTATTCTGGTGACGAGATATTGGCATTCAAACGTTGGTTCAAGGGACCATGTACAATCCACAACTGTCAAAAATTGCTGGAGGTTCCATTTAAAATTGGTCACAGCTTCGGAACCCTTTTTTTAAAACATTTGTAAATATTCATAAAATATACAAAGATTCCACCACAAATATTGTCTGTCACATTTGTATCGGTCACCTTACGAGACTTACTGGTTTTAGCTGAGTTCATATAGAATAACCATACGAGAACATAACTTACCTCATGACAATCCCGACAGAGAATCTATGGGAAAATGAAGCAAGAAATAAAAGGATTTAGTCTCAGAATAAAACACTTACAGCCAAAAATGTACTAACAGGATTTATGAATTTTAAACAATTGCACAACGCAAACTAGCGGGGTGCCAGCTTTGCTCACCCCAATATATATAAAAATGAAATCACACATAACTTAGTTGTTAAGCTGTAAGCCGTACTAAGGTAAGTCCCATAACTATCAAAAATAAAACAACTAACACTTGGAAATCAAGGTCTTGTAATAATCTTTATTCCTCCACTAAAAGTTTGCATAGAATCCTGAATAACAGAAATAGTATGGCCCACGTACCTTGCTACAACCAGGGCCAACCCCTACCCATAAGAGAGCACTTGGGAGTACAACTTTAAACAAACTTTCTTCTTGATCAAATCACAAGTGTACAAAAAAAGAATCCTAAGTAACAGCAATAGCATGAACCACGCCCCTTTTTACACCCAAGGCCCACCCCCACTCTATGGAACGGTATATTTGTACACAAAGATTAAGCTTGATCAGATAAATGGTGTAAAAATGAGAGAACCCTAAATAAGAGACAGCATGGGCCACGACCCTTGTCAAGCCGCCAAGCCACCCTACGTCACGCTAAATGTGTCAAGTAATGCTTGTGCTGTATCAAATCAATAGTGTAGAAATGAGAGGTGAAAACATACATAAACAGTCAGACAGACCTAATCACTATTTTTAGTTGATGTCATGGATACATTTCTGATGTACATGCTGTTGGCATGTTACCGTACCAATAAAACTTATTCATCTTCGATAGTTATTATGACACAGAATACAAAATGCGTGCGATATAGCAAACCCATTTGCTGCATAAATATTTTGCTATGAGGTGAAATTGTGTGAATCAATTAACAAGAGCTTTAAAGTAGCTTAAGCATTAAATACAGCACTCTCGTCTTCAAGTTAGTATGCAGATTTTCGTGTTTAGGAATTGGGATTTCTGGAATTTCAAGTTGAACTGTTGCCATATTTTTATATAATGTGTAAGAGGGGTTGGATAAGACCAGAGCGGTAACGTTTTTAGCATTAGTTCATAAGCATTTCCAATGTTTGAAAATCGTATTCCTGTTTCGCAAACTACTTTCAATTGTCGCCATTTGTTTAGTTGCTCTGGATGCAATTTCAAGAATTAAAAACAAAGTAAAAGCTCGTCACACAACCAAGGCCTCCCTTACCGATATAAAATGGGTCAGAGTGCCTCCTAGAATGATTAATCACCAGTGCCTCGTGGCACTATTCTTAGCTCCAGAGGTCATCAATAAGAGAAATTTCTAACTCTACTTGCAGTGGACATTTCGCGAATCATTGCCATTGTCATTCACTAGTCCCCATAACAAGCTCACGCTAATTTGAGTTGTTTCTAAAAATATGCCCCATCAAAACACCATTTTGCGGTTCGATAATCCATTTCAGGCATAACGTTTTGTCCAGAACACACCCATTACTTTATAGTTACCACATTGTGCTTCGTTCTTTACAGAAGGAAAGGAAACTAAGAATAAGCAAGGCAGTTAACAGTTGATCATAATCATGCCTCCAATTTGATAATGAAGTTATCTGCTGGCACCATCGAATGCCTCTGCAGTTTGTTCCCGTGTATTGCCGTGTATTTTGTTCGCTTGGGCTCACACTCACTGATATTCTCTCTCTTGATACATTTGAAATTTGAAAAAGATTCAGACATAGCTTACCTTAACTATGTAATCATGATATTCAATTGGCATTGGAGTGCTGGCTACTTCTTGGTCTAAATCCTGCCAAACTGTCCTCATATCGACGATACTGATGTTACACACTGGGCAGCTATACACACTGTTAAATCAAAAGTAAAAGAGATTATTAACGTTTGCTCCAAATTTTCTATATAAGTTTTAAATACCTAAACAATCCATACTTAACCCCATCATTACTGGTTTTTTGTTGAGGCTTATAGGACTAGAGGACTCTATTTTTAATTATCACTTTCGTATGATACCTGGCAAGATTTCTCATTCATCTATTGCCTACAGAAAGTAAGTTTATTTTTGAAATGATGACGATGACGTCGGAACACTAGCAAAAGTTCATAAGCACCACAAAAATCTATTGTTGGAATAACGTTGGCTATCACAATTTAAAACAAGTTTAATTTCCTACGCTGAAAGGTTCTTAACATAGAGCTATTTTGCATACTAATTACGTTATTTGTAGAAAGAAACAGAATGGTTGATACCCGTACTAGTTCCTTCTAAACTTAGAGGACTGTGTACGAAAAAGCATGGCGTTAACCACTACATTCCAGGTAAGCTAAGTTGAGAACGGACACTGTACTAACATCTCGTCAATTTCAAAACACTTCGCAAGTTCATGCAAAACGACAGTGGATAGGAAAGGATTAAAAAGGCGTACCCTTGATTCACCATTTCTTCGAAACAAGTACTGCAACAAAGAAAAAAGCGCAAGTAAGTATTGATTCGATGTTGTAATGTAGTCAAAAGAAATTATGCAAAATTACGATTACTACTGCAATTGATAGGTTCGCTTTGTCATTCGCCGATGATGGTTGTCTTCTGATAATGACTCTCATCAAAACTTGTTTATATCTGGGAGTCATGACATAGTCTGCTCACAGAATAATAAGGCCTATTCGCAACAAGTCGTTGTCGATTATAAGCCACACCTATCGACTTCAAAATTCAAAGTTTAATGGGCTACGTAGCTTGAAGAGACTGTGTTGACTGATTGACACATAAAACAAATTACAGTACAAAACATCGGCCAATGACATCACTACGACATGGTATCAATCAAGGATTATTTCTCAGTCCTCTTCTCTTTCACCGTGGCGCACCTAAACTTAACGTCAAAATTTTATGACAATTACACCTTAGCAATAATATGCATCTCTTTGAATCATACATAGTGATAAAGATAGTCAGTCAAAACTTCAAGAAGAATGTATCGAGCACACGTCTTGATACGCCTTTTTAAGGTTGGGAATAATAGTCTTATCAGTAATTTCAAGAACTGAAAAAGTTGTAAAGTGTTGCCCTAAAGCCATTGCTTTTCCAAAGTTGAAACGACGCCATATTTTGTACAAGCATGGTTAATGATTGAGATACTCCTAAGTTTAGAAATATATATTTTCCTCAAAAACAATCTTTCTGTCTTCATCACTTGAATCCTCGATCGTCAATGGTTACAAAATGAACTTCACAGTAAATAGTCAGCAACATCCGCCATTTCAAAAATCTCCTACCAACTAAGGTTCCTCTGACAAATAAGACATCGCCGTCCAATACACCCTAAGAGGTTAAATTTAAAGTTCATCGTAATACCGAATTTCTTACACCATGGACATCTACAAATATTTTTTATGTTGCAAAACTTTGTTTTACTGTGCTTTTGTTTATTTGTATTTTATAGCCATTTATAACACCTTGTTGGCAGAGATTGCTAATTGAACTATCATAAATGTTATACATGACATTTGACATATTTTACATGTAAGCCCCCCCCTTGAATATGCCCAGGGTTTTTGCAGTATAAATCATTCTAACTGCAGAAATGTGATAATTATTTACATGCATTTACAGCAATTTTCAACTGCTGGTATTAAAGGCACTAGAAGCAATTAAAACTTGCAGAACGTCAGGGTCTTGGAACAAAAGAGTGGTTTTTGGCACTGCATACTATTGGCGCATGTTATGACGTTTAGATCCAGTTTTCTATGGAAAGCTGATGAAAATAGCTAATAAGATATAACATTTCCTAACTATTTGAAAAGATACTAGAGAACAGTCAAAATAACACCACAAAAATTCAAACCCGGACGCACGCATTCGCGGCGTGCTGCTCTACCAACTGAGCTATGATGACCCTCTCTCCTCTATAACAACTTCCTAACTTTGAGATGAGTGAAGTCTTGGTCGGGGGAAGCTAATATTCCCATGTGTGACAGTTCTATTGAGTAGGAAGTGCTGCAATGTAATAGCTCCTCCTGTTGTATACCTTCTTTTAATGCTCGATATGAGTCAGTGCTCCTTAGGGTACTCACAACACAAAAGAGGGTGACTTTACAATTTGGTGGTGGTGGTGGTAGGTAGGTTAAAAAATACTACATTTTGAAATAAGCCAATAACAAAACACATTTTACCTGTGTAATAAATGTCCACAGCTAGGTACATGCGATGGAATCCTTGATGTATGTAAATTCTACAAATAATCGCATCAGGGAAAGAAAACGACTCAAGCGTTAGTATTGATCAGTGTGAAATTAAAATACAACAATTGCCGCCCTATTATCAAAGATCGCGGCTCTTCTCTTCCTCTTATCAAGCTTATCACCCTTCAAATGGGGTCGCTGTTTCTGGGTCCAGTCCTCGACTTGTTTCTGTCACATGCGCCTGTCACCCTCACGCCTTTCTTCTCAACATCCTCAGCCACACAATCCATCCATCGCCTTTGCAGTCTACCTATCTTCCTTCTACCCTCCACTTCAATTCCCTGTACTCTCCCTATAACGTGGTCTTCGTCCCTCCTCATCACATGCCCATACTATCTCATTCTTCATTCTTGTACCTCTTTATGCAATTCCGCCACTTTCACCATTTCCCTGATCTCCACATTCTCTACCCCGTCAAGTCTGGTGAGTCCGCATGACTACTTCAACGTTTTCATTTCTGCAACGTCCATCTCCTTCTCATGGTGGGGCGTCTTGATAGCCGAGATTAGTCCACCATAGGTCATAGCTGGTCTTATTGCCGCTTTGAATAATTATTTTCCTTTCTTCTTTGCCTATAACATTTTATAATATAGCACGCCCCTCAGCCTCTTCCAATTCCTCGACCCATATTGCCAGTGTTGTTTTCGATTCAATTAACTATCTGTACTCTGCGTAGCAGTATCAGTTTCGTATGGTGATCACAGTGCTGACATCTTCAAGCCATCTCTCATAGGCAGCGCGGCAATCTAATACTGCAGCGTATCTTCTTTCGATTATGGTGTAAGGGCAGTGTAGCACTAGATGGTCAGCACTATTTTGGGAGTTGTGACCGTATCTCGGGGACTCCGGCGTCTCCACCACTCCCCATCTGAGTAAATTTTTCTGTGTAAATTTTTCTGTGTTTTGCCGTGCCCGCTTATCAGCCGCTCGGCTGTTGTCCAGTGTATCATGCGTGTGCTGGAGAAACCCCGCCACTCAGGGTACTCAGAGTGGAACCCAAATATTAAAGCTTGTTCATCTACTTCAGGCCGCAGTCCTGCATCCTGATGGTACTATTATCTGTCTCGTTGCACTTCATGTACTCCGTCTTCCTATTTTCAGCCCTACTTGTTCCAGCATTTCCTCCAATTTTCCGTCTTCCTCTCTCTTCTCTCATCGCTGCACATAGAACAATATCATGAACAAACAACACGCTCCTGGGTGGAGCCCTTTCCTCCAACTTTCCGTCTTCCTCTCTCTTCTCTCATCGCTGCACATCGAGCAATATCATGAACAAACACCACGCTCCTGGGTGGAGCCCTTTCCTCCAACTTTCCGTCTTCCTCTCTCTTCTCTCATCGCTGCACATAAAACAATATCATGAACAAACACCACGTTCCTGAATGGAGCCCTTTCCTCCAATTTTCCGTCTTCCTCTCTCTTCTCTCATCGCTGCACATAGAACAATATCATGAACAAACACCACGCTCCTGAATGGAGCCCTTTCCTCCAATTTTCCGTCTTCCTCTCTCTTCCCTCATCGCTGCACATAGAACAATATCATGAACAAACACCACGCTCCTGAATGGAGCCGTTTCCTCCAACTTTCTGTCTTCCTCTCTCTTCTCTCATCGCTGCACATAGAGCAATATCATGAACAAACACCACGCTCCTGGGTGGAGCCCTTTCCTCCAACTTTCTGTCTTCCTCTCTCTTCTCTCATCGCTGCACATAGAACAATATCATGAACAAACACCACGCTCCAAGGTGGAGCCTCCTTCACCTCACTGGCGATAACATCCATGATAAGGTCAAATAAATACAGACTGAGAGCCAAACCGGATGTATTCCAGCATGGAATGTAAAACGGTATCCCCAACACTATTTCTAGCGTCTGACCTCACATCACAGTACATGTCCTGGATCAGCATGCACGTACTTCTTTGATACTCCCTTCTCTCTCATACACCTCCAGACTCTGTCATAAGCCTTGTCTCCGTCGATGGAGTCCTTTCTGCCTTTCTCCATATTTTTTACATGGTCATCTTAGATACAAAGATAGCCTCTCTAGTACGTCTTTGCGGCATCGATGCATACTGCTCCTTCCTAATGGTGATCTCCTCTGTATCTTCCGTCGATCTTTTTTTCCAGATCTTCATAGTATGTGGTATCAGCTTGATGCCCCTGTAGTTTCCACAATCCTTTTCTCTATATAGTGGAATAATTATACTGTTCTTTCATTCCACCGGCCTTGCCTCGCCTATCCACATGTGTCTTCATTTATACCTATTTCAAGTCTCTACTGGTATCTCGTCTGGGCTAGTGGCCTTAGCATTATTAATTCTCTCTACAGCTTTCCTCACTTCAGCTTTCGATACCAAAGTTGCCACTTATTGCTTTGCTATACCATCTCGTCAAAGTGTTTTCTATCGTGCATTGACTTCCGTCTCTTTGCCATTTTTCGTTTGTTTTATGTGGTGCGGATCTTTACCCACCCTGTTTCTAATCTTAGCTAACTTAAAAAGTTTGTTTTCACCTTCTGAGGATTCCAATTCTACATAAAATTAGTCTCAGGCTCGGTTCTTAGCCACTGTCACAGCCTTCTTTGCTTCTTTCTTGGCTTCTTGGTAACTTTCTTTATCTTCTAGACTTCCAGATCTAGCCCATTCATTTTTGAGCACTTCCCTTCTTCTCCCGATGTCCTGCACCTCCTACTTCCACCACCAGGCTTCTTTGTCTTCTGGTGCTTCCGCTACTCTGCATATTATAGCGTTGAAACCTCTCTGCTACAACCCATTGTTTCATAATCTCTCGTTTGAATTGCCTTCCTGCTTCTGTTTCCTCAAATTACCACCATCTAATTGTCTTCATTAATAGCTCCTTTCCATCCTTTTTTAATTTGAGTCCTCATTACACCCAGGCAATGTTCTGCCGCTACATCCTCCCTGTTTTTTACCCTACAGTCTCGTACATGCTTAATGTCCTGTCCTCTACATGCAAGGAAGTTGATCTGACTTGTCCTGCCCCCACTCTTATATGCTGTTACGTTGGTTCTCAATTTTCTTTAAAAGGTGTTCAAAAGTGCCGGGTCTTTTCCAGTTGCTAAGTCCAGCATTCTCAAGCCCTCCGTATTTCTCTGGCCTAGATTCCAACCACCAAACCACCTCTCTACCCCATTCTTATCATGTCCTACGTGCCCGGATTGTCCTTCTCTTCTTCATCACATCCCAATGATGATATTTAGGTTGGTGTTGCCTTCACTTAGCTTGGTACTCATCACCCTCTCACACCTTCTGTTTACCTGAAATAGTGCCTCTGTTGTTCTTTGAAAGAGCTATTGCCGCACCATTCCTGCAACTTCCACCTTTAATTATCAAACGTGTGTCCCCTCCTGCCAGATTTTTCCACTTCCTTGCCTTCCGCCTTATCTCATGCATGCACAGAATGTCTACTTTCGTCCTTTCCACCAGTTGTGCAATCTTTCTTCCCTTTTCCGCTAGGGTTCCTCCTTTTTGGATGATGGCCCTGATTCGGTGAATTTTCCAATGACGCAACAAACAACTTAATATGACGCAGAGTATAAGCACAGCAGGGGCTAAGGTGAGGTAGAGCCGGGAAAGAGCTGGGAAAGAGCTGGGAACGAGCTGGGGAAACGTTGGGAGTGACGAGAAGGAGGAAGTATCGAAAGTATAAGAATACGGTGGAGGGGGTGGAGGTAAGTAGTCACAGAAAGTGAAACTGAAGGAATCTTTGCGACGGGAAAGATACGAGATTCGCAAAGATGCCCTTCTTCTGCACGAGAGCTACCATTTGGTATAATGATCTACTGCCTCAAGAAATTTTTATAGAAAATAAAATATGACTAGTTTGGTATAGAAACGTCTGGGTTTTATCTACGTCATCAACAATCACGTTATATGTAGGAACAGATATTCTATGACTGCATAATGTTTGTGTGACAGCTACTATATCCAGATGGTACCCATGAAGCTTTAAGGCCAAAAATGTTCAAGATGCCAGTACGTATGGAGAGTTGCAATTGATTTCCTCTATCATCAAATAAATTACTATACTGTTTTGCTACAAAAGTTCTGCCGTCCGCACTAGCCTTGGGTGTC
Source organism: Carybdea cf. marsupialis auct. non (Linnaeus, 1758) (assembly GCA_010016065.2). NCBI lineage: Eukaryota > Metazoa > Cnidaria > Cubozoa > Carybdeida > Carybdeidae > Carybdea > Carybdea cf. marsupialis auct. non (Linnaeus, 1758). Next base: position 9,724 of record JAAAKL020015225.1, read on the forward strand.
CCGGGTTCGATCATAGCAGTAAAATTTTAACAGCATATTGAAACCATCAGAGCATGGTGTCTACCTGACTAAACCGCGGAAAACACTGATATAGTGACAGTGAAATAGAAGCACACGAAGGTTTCTAGCGATGGTGAAATATAGGGTGATTGCACACTGATATATAAGTAAGCAGATTGAAATATAAAATGTCTACCATATAAAACATATATACTATGACTTACCTCTAGACAGACAGGGCAATTGGCATGAGAAACTTTCTCTATACACTAAGAAAAATGACAAAATTAATTACGTTATGGTCAAAGATAATTTGTTGCGTTCAAGGATTTCTTAAAACGAGTTTACATCAAGTATTGCCTCTCTAAGTTTTTATCTACTATTTGAGTTAACACTGAAATAGACAGGACATCTCGGATCAGACCATGACACAAATAGCTAAGTATAGAATAACGTTAGTACAACTCTTAGAGAGGCACCATAAAAATCCACATATTGCATCTCTTAGTCAGCACAAAAACCTCGTTTATCGACAATCGATATTTACTTCCTTTTTTTCGGCATCAATCAGCAGACTGGAAATTGGTTTGACAAGGATCATTACCTGGAGCCACTGCGGAGACTTCTCATTTATGGTCACGTAGTTGAAAGTATGGGAAAGTGTGCTTAGTTGGCCATCCTGACCGACTGAAATATTTGGCATGAGTAAGTGCATCCTTCCAGCTACCAAAAAGAATGTGCTGCAACTTAAAAACCGTGATTTGGGAAAATGCTATGTCTTGGACACTTCTAGTACGTGCATGGCTCTATCCGTCAATATCCGTTATAAATTCATGTAAGTAGAGATAGGCCAATAGGTATATAAAGTAGTCACATTTGATACCTGAGCTATGCCTTGAACACATCATTTTGTCAGAAAGTATAATACCTCTATAAACATGCTTTTGCTACAATGCAGTATCAGTTCTTTTCACACTCTGCCGTTTTCTTAGCACAGCCTGATGATGCTGAAAGAATGCTTGGAAATACAACCAATAATACGAAGTTTCACTCAATTTGTCTGCCTTCTATCACCAATGTCGTTCTTAGTGTTAGGATTTAAATTGATATCAGATTGATTATATTGTCATGTATATCAACTGAAACTACCTAATAAGTGCTCAATTACTAATATACCAAAATGTTACCTGAATATAAAGTCATCAATTCTACAAACCAGCCCCTTTGATACTTATTCTTGCACATCCTAGGCTAGTGGTTCTTACCAAGGGTGCGAGATCATTTCCTATGGGATAGGAGAGTGCTATAATCATTTGTGACTATGATTGTTGATCTTTGGGGGAGGGGGGGGCGAGTGTGCTAATTTGAAAGTGATCTAGGCAGTTGTAATTATTTGTTATTTTCTAATATTTATGTAAATGATGATCCATCCCTATTGTTATTTATACCTAGGATCAACATTGGAATGCATTACCTCTGGAAGGGGATGCAAGAACTGGGTTGATGATTTTTAAAAGGTTATGCAAGAATTGGTGCCTGACTAGGAAGGGATGTGAACAAGAAAAAAGAGTCATGAACCACTGTCTTGCAAATAGCAAAAGCTTTTCTTGGTCTTAAATTACATTGTAAAATGCAGTTAAATAGTTTGTTGGTGGTACAAAACAGTAAAACTGCACGAAATAGCGAAAACGTAGTTCCTAAGTTCATTTCTATACGTATTGCTAGATCTCGTGCTAGGCATAGTCCAACTATTGAACGTGCTTTTCTAACCGACGAAATTAATAGGACCAAAAATCAAATGCTACAATTTCATAAGGCATACAGGCAGCAACTCAGTAAAGTAAGACAATTCCTTTCATT
>JAAAKL020015226.1:0-11583 GCA_010016065.2 Carybdea cf. marsupialis auct. non (Linnaeus, 1758)
GTTAATTCACTAAATTATTGGGGGAGGGGTATAGTGGTTTTCGAAGCGAAATAATTGAAGCTGCGAAGGGTCATTAGAAGGCGGGAGCCAGATGTTACGGGCCATACATTGATAGCGTCATGAATGATTGTAAAATTATAACCTCGATCCTCTTGTTGGACGAAAAGCGGATTTACTCCCTTTCTTTACTCTTTTAAAAGTAAGACCTTAACTTTTTGTGATTGCTGCAGTTGCTCGACTATGCCAGCTTATGCGCATGCGTGAACAAATGTAAATAAAGTGCACCACGTATTAAAAACCACTGCTTTCCTCACTACTTCCACAGCCGTCCTTAATCCTCCTTGAAAATGAAGCCTGCATCAAATGAAATGCCCTTAGGCTATAATCGGTGTTGAACAAAATGACTCCATTGCCATAACAGAAAGTAGATGGAGTGGTAGAACATGACTCTGAGATAAAAGGCATGACAATCTATGATATAAAACGAGGCGTAGGCACAGAAAAATCCTCAAATAATTTTGATTGCCTTTATTTCTTTTAGTTTTACCGTTACATTTTTAAGTGCAATAAGAAGGAAAGGTGTTTTCGGTGTACTGTACATTCCTCCTTTACGTCTGGATCAAAACAAAAAGCACCTTTGAAGAGAACCCTCTAGAGTTTTAGCTGCGTGAAAGACGTGGGGTGACTCCTCCCCGTTTAAAGGCTGTTTGAAGTAAGTTTGGTAAGAACTGTTCCATGGGATTTGGTAGCTGATTGTTACTTTGTTTTTCTGTTCTCTGCATGGGTGTGTCTCCTGAGCCATACCCAAGACAATGCCTCCTCAGCTCTTTCTTAGACTTCTTTGATCAATTTCCGGATACAAGATATAAGTTATCTTTCAAGAGACCCTATCACCCAAACTGCTAAGTGGGGATGATTAACTACCTGGCCTTGCCCTCCGCATTCCTCCAGATTCTCTCTGTATTTTAATTCCTCCAGATTCTTTCTGTATTTTAATTCCTCCAGATTCTCTCTGTATTTTAATTCCTCCTACTCCTCTGCATTTGTAAAGTTTCCTCCAAAGAAGATGTCAGTTCTTGTAAAGTCTCTTCACTTTCCTTTGTTGAAAATCACGAGATGTGGTCTCCTTGTTACCGTAATTAAAGGGGAAAAATAGTGCCTCCCAAATGACATCAACCACTTGTCATTGTCGCTCTCACCATAAGTCCTTTTTGTACTCTTGTGACAAATTGCAAATCATGAACTATCACCTTCATAGTAATGATAATGATAATAATAATAACAATTTCTTTTAAACGTCAATACCATTTATTCTTCTGATTCCATTGATAACATTCTCATTGTTGTCGCTCGACAAGCTCATTGAGGAGAGCGAGATTTCTAGGTAGATTTACGAAGAAATACAACTGCAACAATCATAAGAAAATAACAACAAAAATGATAATGATATTCATCATCATCATATACTGTTCAACGTCATTTTGCATGCTTGCATCGGCAGAATGGTATCGTAAACCCATATAAATGACTTCCAAACAACTCTATCTTTGGCTAGTTTTCCTTCTAATTTTCTGTCAGATAACTTCAGATAATTTCACACAATGTCTTCCTCGGTCGCGCTCTAGCCAAACCCCAAGCAACTTTACGTCCCCTGCATCCACTACAGTTTGAGTATTGCAATATGTCAATCAGCTTATTTAATAACGCTAAGGGTCTGTCGAACAAGCTCGAATACGTTTTATAAGTGCGTGCATGAGCTGCCCAATGCGGTGGGAAAGTGTGACGTCACGATTTTGAAAATGTTTGAATTATGGAAAAATTACTCAATTTTTATGTTGCCTTATCAGTGAGAGCGTCAATGGCCAAAATCGGAAGTAATGCCCTCTCCCATCACCGAGAGATCAGCTTTCGAAGTTTTAAATCTCTGTAACAAAACCTGGTTATTTGGTGCTGGATCCTAACGTAAGGATCCAAGGAAAATTAAGAGAGGCTTGACCAGAGATTTTTTAAATTCAAATACCTCTAGTTTGAACACTATATACTCTACAGGCTTGATATTTTAGGGGACCGCCTATTATAGGGTTTCATTTAGATATCTGGAGTCAAATTTTCCTATTTCCAAAACTTTTGATTTGTGACGTCATCACTTTCCCTCCGCATTAGCCTTTGCTCCTCCTGTCGAAGGGGCTTAGAGTTAGGTAACTGATCTTTTGGAACCTGTGATAAAACAAGGGTCTAACAGAGTAAACAAAATAATTTCACAGACTTCGCTTTTGTCTTTTAGTATAATTTTGGCAATTAAATGCAGGTGACCGCAAAACTCCTGTTCGTGAATAAATAGTTTCACTTTAAGTTGCATTCAATCATAAGAAAAGCACGTACATTGATGGCATAAATGGTTCAAGACTCTGAGGTTTTTAATGTAGTTTTATTTAAGACGTTGACAGTTTCTTATTATTTCCGTTAAGAGTACGTCGGGAAAAAAAGGCATTTTTACTAATGTTTTAGAGAAGACAAAGCAAGAGATCAAAACTGTTTCATTGTATCCTGGTAAAACACAGATCACTGTAAGCAGGGAAGAGTAACTCCACTACGAGGATAAAATCGACGATCCCAGTTTTTTTCATGAGGAAGCATTGAAGTCTATGTAAAAAGATTCTCTGTATATAGAGTTCAATGTAAGAAGGACGTGCACCCCTCTGAAGGACACTTCAAATAAAAGTTATTTTGGAGCAGAAAGTAACTTGAAAATTACTCTAAAGTGTGGCTAGACAGCTATCCGACCTCCTACGTTTACTTAATGATGATGACAGTGACAACTTATTAGTATCTTTTAAAACGTTATGTCTCCGTCTGAAACTTATTTACAAATACAGAACAGAAATAATGATGCTTTAATTATCCCTACATCAGCTGGATAAACATGGTAAACAAAAACATTACAGTAAGTATTTCCGGTTTAACATGACTGTCTGACTGGGAAATTGCACTACACAAAAACAACATCGTCGAAAAGTCTGGAACATCGACGCCATTATGAGTTGGCAGAGTGCCCTCAAATCTGTAAGAAAAGATCTCCGCTGTACAAAGCACTGCGTCAACTTTTGTAATGATGATTAAAGCTTGAACAGAGACGAGACCTGTCACGGCGGGATAGGCTGCCCACTTTCGTAAAATCTTGTTCTTTACAATGCCTCGCTTGCTTTTCCAGCGCCACCAGTCTTAGATATATTTATAGAATTGAAGTCGTCAAACCCTTTCTCGTCTATTTGTCCTGAGTGCTTACTAGAAATTATTTCATCCCTAACAATTGTCTTCACGTCGTCATAGTATTTACCAGAAACGGAATTAATTTTCGGGGGGGATGGGGAGGACATGGGTTGATATTTTATAAATTGCATTAGTTGACTCGATGTTATCAGTAGACAGACACAAAACTGTGGTATTATTTTAGTTCAAAATGAATTATCAACAATCATTGTTGTGGTTTTTGTAATGTCTTGCAATAGTCCTGTGGAATCGCCGGCATCCTTCCCATTCTTACCATCCGTCTTTCTAAACGTCCAAGTCAATTCCGTGACAGTATTTCCATTAACAAGAAGCACTTCCTCTGAAGACCTTTCTCGCTTTTTACAAAAAGATTTTCCTCCTTGAGTAGCATGTTAATAGCCTGAGGTGACGACTGCCGACCCCCTTCATCTCCATAGCCTCGATGTGTTTGATGTTGTTTATGAAATAGGAACTACTTAAAAATTCTTCGAGTATATGCTAGACGTATATGTCAGACAACTTTATTGGTGTGAAATGTTGCTTGTTCAGGAACACTATGCATAGTATAATGTAGATACTTAGCGAGTAGATAGGGAATGATGTCCACAGCGTTAGCATGCATGCATTTATAGAGGAGACGTTTGTAATTTCTCATACAAATCAATAGAATATTTTAAATGAAGACTGAATGTATCGTGTACGTATGAAGTTATGAATACACGGAGAGTCGCTTAATCAAAGTACTACACCGGAAGTGAGTGACATATTCGAAACATTTGATTGCCAAGTTTTGCCTCAAGGATATGTCTACTTATTTATTTCCAAATCACTTGCACTCCAGAATATAGATTTGTTTAGGAGCAAAGTAAACGTAATGATATTCATCTGGTTAAAATTTTATGATTTATTATGATGTTGATGCAACGTGCGAACAGTGCATTGAAAACATCAGAAATATGCTGTATCTATGAGATAGTTAACTTATCAATTAACACTGATCATCAGTGGACGATGAAAAGCAGAAGACGTTTTGTCAATATACAGATATCGATTAAGCGACCAAAGCTCTGCGGTGAAATTATCTGCTCCTTTTCTTTAATGAAGATAAACAACTCGAAGCGGTTTTTGAATTGCAGCTGCGCAGTAGGCATCATTCGTCAACTTTTTACGCATCCTTACTTAACTCCTCCCATGTTCTTCGATAGTATGTTGCATCCTTCTCATATGTTAGTCAATGGGTTGCAAATACCATCAAATTTAAATAGAAATGAAACTGTGGTCTTAAGTTGTCACTTTCTTCTCAACTCCACCCGCATGTTAGCTTACAATGTTTCACCGGTAGACATCCAAACCGAGTCCTACGCACTCTTGGAGACTAGGTAATCTGCGCCATGAGATTTGACTAGGTAAGGACTTCCACCTGGTCTGTCATTCAGTTCAAAGCCAATTCAAGGTTGAACAGTGTTTTTGAGAAGAGAGGATGTAAAGTGATTAGTAACGAATTGATAGTAGAGAAATAAGAACCTGGCATCTCATACCGTAGATGAACTGTTTTCTTTTTCTCCATAATCTATTCTAAACGTACTTCCTAAACTAAATCCTCTGTTCTCAAAACAGGTCGGTATCAGTATGCAAATTATATATGTATGTACGTATGCATGCATATACTTTCCATAAAAAGTAGAAACAAAATCCAAAATCTCAACAGCTAGGATGAAAATAGTTGAAAGTGATTGAAAAGACATCTGTGACTTTTTTGTACAAGACTATTTAGGTGCAAGCATAATGCAAAAAGGGTTAAATCATAAAATAACAGAGTAATCAACGAAGCACGTCATCTACGTAGTCTTGTTTCCTAGATATTAATTTCAGTTTGCCATAATTTTTTTTACAAACATTTGTCACCATTGAGCTACCTGTTTCTGTGAAGGGAGAAACGTAGGTATGTGATTGTCGCATGCTTGCCATGCATGCCAATAGATTTAGATGATCCCCTTTCACCCATTTAAATCAATTGGCATTTTCCCTCACATCCTAAAGAACTGTAGCACTCTACACGCTGACATAAGAGATTCCTCTGAAAAGAATAGAAAGTAGCCTATTTCTTTAATCTTGAAACCGTAGATGTACTGGTGTATCGAGCAATAGTGTGTACAATCTTTAAACCTTAGAATTAAAGCTTGTAGAGATCCACACTTGTGTGCACATAACTTTGATTATCGTCTTGCACAGAAAACATCCAATAAGAATGTCATATATGAAGCACTGCCTCCTATCTCAAAACGAAGCAACTTGTACACGACGACTTTGCTGTATATCGATGGTGAGCTAAAAATATAGCTCCTTACCCTCTGCCCCTTAGACAAGAAAACATCTTAGTACGCCAACCATCATCATCATCATCATCTTCTTCCTCTCTATCCCGTAATCATTTTGAAGGTTGTTGGGCGCTGCAGTACTCTGACGAATAACCTCTCTCCACACCTCTCTGTCCTCTGCTGATCTTAGGGTCTGTTCGGGTATGAGTCCTGTCCATTCGTAGATGTTGTCGCACCATTTCTTGTGTTAACGTCCTCTTCTTCTTTTTCCACTCATTGTGCCCTGCAGTATGGTTGTACTCATGTCGCTTGACCTTATAACATATCCAAACCAACGCAACTTTCTCTCCTTAACAGTGTCGATTAGGTGCTGGAACGGTCCTATAGCTAGTGCAATCTGTCAATAAATCTTTTTATTGGTGACTTGATCTCTGTATGAGATACCAAGAATTCTTCGAAAGGACATTATCATCACCTTCATCTTCATCATTATCATCGTCATCATCATCGTCATCATCATCATCATCATTAATATCATGTGCTTCTCGTCCTCCAGATCGTAGACATCGCTTCCCTCATCATCATCATCAACACCCGCTTCGTTATTATTAGTATTACTCATTATCATATCCATCATAATACCACCCAGATGAGAATCATCAAAGTGGATAAAATCTATTTTTACCTTTTATCCTTTGAGAAAATCTACATCTTTATCGTCTTGAAACAAACAAAATTCATATTTTCTTGTTTACCTTCCTTTCTTTCGTTCTTTCACTTACAACTTTAGGTGAGATATAAATGGCGGTGCCTCTTCATCTAATAACCAAAATGCACTTAAACAAACGAGAAACAGAGAGTTGGAGGAGATCACACCTTGTCAAAAATCTTTTAACAATTTAAGCTTACAAAAACCAGACAAAGAAGGAAATTTTCTGATTGAGAAATCTCCCTAATCAAAAAATCAGCTGTTTTGAATGCTCAGCCTGCACTGGTTAATCGCCATTAACATTGGTGTAAGAAAGAAACCGCCATTTCGTAATGGAAATAATCATCAAAGTAGTTGATAGCTGTTGGAAGCTTTGACTCTTATGTAGCCTTTGAAATCTTCGGCTATCTTGCGACTTCGGATTCTACATTTGACTGATGATGCTTATTTGCTTGTTTTGCGACATCATTGTTTGATTGTGTTCTTATTTCAACTATCCATCACTCTTTTATTTCTTCTCCCTAGCACCCAGCAGGATCTCAGTTTTTCAGCTCGCTGCAAAGGAGCCGTCAAAAGTTGCGCAGTTCTTAGGGCACTGAATGCAACACTAGCTGGAGACCTGTCCCTAATTTAATTCGGTGTTTATGCACCCGACAGCGTTGCTCCTTGATAAATCTCGAATTCTGAAGAAAACGAACTCGATTGTTTATCACCAGCACGTGTTTCGAAAGTACCCTGATGGTCACTTGAAATTCAGATATCATATAAAAGTTCACAAAACAATAATTAACTGGTCGACCTCTTTTTGACACGTTCACCGTTGTGGGGCTGAGTATCATCTAACCACATCTCATTCTTATCGCTCATCCATCCACGGAAATCGTCTACCGAGTTATTTAAATTATGATAGATTTATATAGGCTTTTAACTTTGACCAAGTTATTAGAATTCGCCTTCAAGACAGAAAATTTTAAGGCTGAAGTCCTCTCCAATAATGATAAGTTGGGAAGAAATCACAAGACCACTCATAAATAGTTAATAAAGCTTATTGTTTTTAAAGCCCTAGTGATAAAATTCCCTATTGTACTGCACCAGCTGGAGTTCTGTATCTTTCAACTTAGAAGGACTTCGAGTTCCTTTGTCTCGGCGCCAAGATTTAGCTGAGCTACACAAAGCCGAATGCTTCTGACTCAACCAAAACATTGCCAAGATAGAAGGAGCTAGATTTCTACCACTGGACCTAACAATATGACAGATCGTTTTCGTAACCAGGGGGATCAAATCAGTAAATTAAATCACTTTTATAGATTAAAACGATAGAGGCTAGGGAAACTTGAAGCAAGCTTAAAATCCTTGACAACTATATAAAAATAGACCGTGATGAGATTCTGTAATTTGATTCACCATTTAGCAACAGCAATAGTTATTTTTAACTTCAATTTCCTAAGATGGCTTCAGGGCAGTTTTTCAGACGATTACAAGAAGTATTGTAATCTATTGTACACAATCTGTAAACAGTAGAAGAGATAACGCTAATGAAAGTGACAGAAACAAGGCAGTCGTGTACTTGATAAGGAGTAAAACTGGATTTCAAAAATTTACACCCGAGTAACATAAGCGTTCTATTCCTGCACTTTAATCACAAAAGTGTTTCACTTGCGTTTGAGCGGGGCACTAATCATAGCATATCAAGTGGTACTAAATGCATTGTTGATGAGGGATTTATTCTGCAAAAATATTCAACTGAGAATTGGTGATTGGATTTAATTTGACAATTTCAAAATCAGGCAATGTTCATGTTTTACGTAAAGGGAAACCGTGAATTTATTAAACCATGGAAAAGCAAGATATCATTGCAGTTGGAAAATAACCTAGACTGTGCAATTCTTGCATTTGTTTGTTTAGATCCTATCTAGAGCCACGGGAGAACAACAGTAGTTTTTAGTTGTTTACTTTCATAGCTAAGGCCACTCTTTTTCACGCGTTTGGAGTACAGCAAAAGTAAAGAATTAGCCAGTAAAGAATTTAGGTAACCTCAAAAGTTTGCATGCGACGACACCATCATGGACCATGGTACTTTGTATTGAGTTTAGGTTTCCACTCTTCTGTTTTTTACCGGAAAGGAGAAGATACCTCCTAAAGATACGAAGTATGAATAAAATCTTGCTGATGCAGGATTCGTAGAAACGTTGATTTTTCTTTAGATGGACATTTTTATTAAATCCCTTTTCAAAACTGCTTATAGATATTGTCCGTCACATTAAAGGACTCTAAAAACATTCTCTCAAATAAGAGAACAAAGATAGCAGAAATGATATTAACTATTCGTGTTCACAGGAGGATTGGTTTTAAGTATAAGCTGTTGTTTCTGTACTTTTTATCTTATGGAACTTAATGTTTAAAATGCTGACTTGTGTGGAGACAGTTGGTTTGTTGATTGGAGAGTTGGTAACGACGTTAGTCGTACAGATTTCTGGAAGCTTTGTTTTGGAAGATACTTCTCCGATCGTTGTGCTACTAGGTTCCGGTGACACGACTAGTTTTTATACTGATGTGCGTGGACGTCAACAATGAAAGTATGATTGCATCTTCTCTGCTATTCCTGAGAAAGGGAGCGCAAATGCATCAGCTTCCTTTAGATACTGACCGAAATATATAAATCTGGTTTTCTCCATGTCACCTCATCTATGAAGGTTACTGTTCGGCATTTATATCTCTCTATATTGGAATTTGATGTTGAGATGTACTATTTTATGTGGATGAAGAAGCCTTATATATGTCCCTCATCAATAATAATAACAATAATAATAATTTTTTTAAACTCACCATGTATTTTATTCACATATATTTAATTACAGTTAAACACTCGCAAATATTTGGCATGTTAAACTGCGAATAATACAACAGTTCTAGTTGATAGATGACAACAAAAGCAACTACTACAAACAACGACAACAAGAAACAATAAAACAAAAACAAACCAACCTCTTTAAAAAGAACCCTATTCAATTAGTAAGAAAAAAAAACCCAATCAAAACAACTTCTACCATACAAGCAACGCAGGCTCAGGCCAGTCCTTGTCACGTCGACAGAAGAAAATCAGATTCTGTCTGTGCAATTCTCAGCCTGTTTAGTATGTTTATAAAAGATTTACTGTTTGTCGCTATCCCTCCTATAGAACTCATAGACAGATTAATACACTGCACGTCATAAGTAGCACTTAAATCACGACATAAATCCGAATATAATAATAATAATAATAATAATAATAATAATAACAATAATAATGGCCTTATCTGATTAAAAGCATTTTGCACGTCACTATTTGTACACAGGCATACGCCAGTCTGGTCCCTATTCATCACCATCAGCATTAACAGTACATTAACAGTACGTTCTCCGGATAGATCTTAATTTTTGAAGATACTCCTAATTTAAACTCTTCAGATTATAAAATGTATTCAGTAGAAGATTTGGACGCTAGGGTTGTGCTGTCTATGGCAATCCTTACAGTAGATCGATTTTGATTTCTTTCTTCTCCGACTAAGAGACGACGACCGCTCATTACATTCAAGAGGCGATCGATTCTTACATTCAATTCTCTTTCATCTTATATCAGATGATATAGTTGGAGAGCGTTATAGCTAATGCCATTCAATTACACCAACCGCAGTAGGAACATAGTTGGCAAAGAGCTGGAAGTTGAACCAGCTGTGAATATCTCGAAGAATCGGCTTGCCTATATAAAGCATTAACAATGCAATTAACAATCACTTCTAATAACAATTAGAATAAAAAAATTGGCATTTTTGAAAGAATAACTGTACAACAAAGGTTACTGTATTGTAATACACTATTGTATCCATCACTTGCTTAGCACCTGCAATGGATAGCACAAGCATTTACTAACATAAGCTGGATCAAGCAACATCTTCTTAAGGTGTTAACTTACCATGGCTGCTGATTTCTCATGGTGTATTGGGTGTACATGGTGTAACACATCTCACTCTCTCACAATTTATTTTCCTCTCTTTTCTTGCGGAACTTAATCTTCTATTTTAGCAGTCCTAGTTTGCTTAAATAGGCTAACAGATTACAATTTCGGTATGAATAAACCGATGGCTCATTGTAAGTAGTATATTTCGGATACATGCTGTTTAGTATTGAAATGTTTTCTTCAGACATATTTTGGCCCTTTTAACTTCTCTGTCTTAAGAGTTTATTACGAGTTAGGACAAGCATTTATAAAAGTATTGATACTGAATTTTTATCTTTTAATACATTTTGAACGATGATAGTAGATTTGCTTGATGAAGTTTCTCCTTTTTATCCCGTTACATTTCTATTGCCCTTGACGTTCCTTGGTGATATAACCAGCAATTCTAATTTTAATACCTGCTTTTCTAGAGTCTTTACTTTACTCCAAAATATCCTTTCCAGTCATCCTGCACTCAATACATACCTAACTTACCTGTACTATCCTCATCTATTCAATTCTGCTAACACTTTTTATACTTTCTACCTCTACAGCACTCCTTCAATCTTTGTATCTTTCATTCCCGTATGTTTTAGCAACTCGAAGACACCATTTAAAGTGCTTCAAATCATCGTACTACCGCGGTAATGTTGACCTTCCATGTTCTCTAACTGTTCATCAAAATCGACTAAATCCAATATTTATCGAGAAGAAAAGGAATTGATGGTTCAACGTAGGAACCCACATTTCCTGTGCGTAGATAATAAGTTGAGTGGCACCCTCAAATGCCAAAGAAGAGAGCAAAAAATGATAACTGCGTAGTATTCGTCAGATCCTTGCAAAGTTTGCCTTTACAATTTTCTCCCATGCACAACAATCAGATGCATCTTCTTTGACTGCTACAAGAGAGGTCTGTATTCTTGTCGGACTTAGTACACCTAATATTTAGCTGATCTTCATTGATTTACTTTGACACTTCATTCATTCTTACATGTTAGGTACACGAAGTTATATTTCCTCTTTCTTATACCTTGCTATAACCATTTGGATCAAGTATTTATAGATGATACCTACAATATTTCTTATCATATCAAGTTGAGTTGTGATAACTGGTATTCTATATTTGTCCCGATGCGTCTTTCCAAACATAGCTCTGCGACTATGTCTTCTTCTTCTTCTCAACTTCATCCCTATTCAGGGTCTGCGACTATGTATTTTCAGATAAAGACAGGTTTTGGTGTGTACAATTACGAGAGTCAAAGTTTCTGGTGCCTAAACAGCAATCAGGAAAATCAAACAGTTATAGAATG
>JAAAKL020015227.1:0-11583 GCA_010016065.2 Carybdea cf. marsupialis auct. non (Linnaeus, 1758)
AACAATTGACTAAGAATGAATTGATCAAGTGTATCAAGTGATATGCAATCTCTCAAGTATATACCTCAGCCACTAACCTTTAGTAGATATTGATTTCGATCAAATTGGTAGTGAAGTGCTAAACAATTGACTAAGAATGAATTGATCAAGTGTATCAAGTGATATGCAATCTCTCAAGTATATACCTCAGCCACTAACTTTTAGTATGTATTGATTTCCAGGAAAGCTTTTAGACTGGTACATTAAAATTTAAGAAAGACTTATTCACATTTTAGAAGCACTCCGCTTGGCACTTACTTCAGCCACGCAAAATTTAAAGTAGTTTCTGACTTCTACAAAATTTAGTGAAGTAATAAAGCATTGAATTCTTCAGATTCTGTCCGGCATATTTTTCAGTCCTGCACAACCATTGGTGTCAATTGATTTGCAGGAAACTTCCTAGAGTTATAAACGTACCCTATGAAAAAGTTGATAAAATTTATTGAGCAGCGGATAACCTATCTAACACATACCTCCGTCGAGCATAACCTATAGTAACGGTTGATTTTATGAAATTTAATTGAGTGATAAGTTATAGCCCTAGAATGGAAGTAAACATGTTTTCAAAGTGATTGTGTTTATATATTTTTATGAAATTTAATGGAATGGTAAATCTAATCTTAAGAGTGACCTGATTTATTTTGGCAAGTAATTCCTTTATGAGTCTAACACAGACCTCAGCAACACATGACTTTCAGTAAGGATTGATTTCCACGAGATTTCTTTGAGCGCTGTATTATAGCCTAAGGTGGAGTTGAGCAGATTTAGGGAGTGATCAGCATCTTGTCTAACAAGTATCTTCGTCGAGCATAACCCGATAGTATCGACGAATTTCTATAAAACGTAAGGAACTGGTAAACCATATCCAATGAAAAATTGATCACGTATTAAGACGGATTCACACTGGTTATAAAACGTTTCAGAGCCATACATATCCTTAAGTATAAATTGATTTCATTGCAATTTAGTGGATGCTAAACCATAGCCTAGGAAATGGTGGATCCAATGTTGGAGGTAATTCACACTCGTCACAGCACACTCCTCAGTAATACATAACCGTTAGTATGGATTGACGTTCACGAAATTTGCAGCAGTTGTAAACTATAACCATAAAATGAGTCCAGCTTTGAAAGTGTTCTGCACGGTCCCGTAGCTAGGCCAAATTCAGAAAGGGGCAAGACGTTTACACAGGGGGCAATGTAACAATTGCAGTGTGAAAATTTATGTACCAAGTCATGTAAATTTTCTATACGCAACGGGGCAAGTTTTATTGTGCGGAAGGACTTCGTCACCCCACCCCACCCCCCTCTTGGACACAGGACGGGTTCTGCATGCTTTCTAACTCAAACCTCAGCCTCATTTGACCATTATTTTAAATTGATTTCCATAAAATTTCGTAAAATTTGTAGTTGGTAGCCTGAGAAAGGATTGATCAAATGTCAAAGTAATACACACTTATTATAGCACATAACTCTGCCACAGATAAACTTGAGTATGGATTGATATTCATGAAATTTAGTTGTGAAATATCGACTAATTATGATTTTATAATTTGGTTGAATAGTTATTAATGGCACTAAAATTTTACTAATAAACTAATTTACGATCAACAGCATCAAGAACAAATCGATCAATTTGGCTGGACAAGAAGGTAATGAAGGTAATTTGATAACACTCAAAGCCAGAAACACAGGAGTGTATATCTATATGGTAACAGATAATAATGTCTCATACCTTTCAATACTAATTTTCACTTTCCATGACTTGCTGCATGCACCGTTAGATCATTATTATGATGCCCTATAACTTGTAATAGACAAACTTACCTCCATCAACTTTGGTAGATTCTTTTTTCTTACAATGATAAGAATTGTTGGAGTAATAAGGAAGGCATACTTCATCGTTCTTGCAGTCGTGCTTGTTTCTCCAACATAAACTCTGGAAATGATAATTGAGGGTAGGTAAAGCAATCAAATGATCTACTGTATAAGGAAAGTTGCATCGAACTTATTAAATGCCCTACACCCCCAAATTTGCATAGGATGTAACAACCACGGGAAAGAAGGGAGCCAGGCCCATCGCATAATTTTAGCTCTGTTTTTTTAGTTTTTGCTGTATAGAAATCGAGGGAAAAAATGCGTACCAAACTTTTCTCGTGTCTCCCCTACCTCCATCCCCATTATTGTTCCGATGGCTACGTCACAGTATACGACAGTATTATTCTGCAATAGCATTCATGTCTAAAGTAATTTTAACCAAAGCATTAGAGTGTTCTTATTGTAACATTCCTGCTTAAATTCTGATAACTATTCATAGCACAACCCATCATGTTGCTATGTGTCAACAAAACGGGTACTTCTCCAGATACCCCAAACCACTATTGTTCAAAACTGCACTGAAAAAGAGTAACCCCGCCACCTTTTCCTGATTACCCTAACACCCAACCCTAACCCTGTGGAAAAGGTGGGGGGATTCTCTGAATAAGGCGGCGGGGGGTATCTGGAGAAGTGCCACAAAACTCTCATACTTTCACACTTAACCTACCACTTTCCAAAATTACGTAGAGCTGCATGCGATGTCCATCAGTGGAGTCTCAGGAGCTAACGTGGTGACTAGAGAATAGTGAACTATGTTATTACCGAGTCACCATAGCTCAGTTGGTAAAGCAACACGACGCGAATGCGTGATTCCTGGGTCCGAATCGCGATGGTGACACTTTCACTTTTCTCTAGTATCTCTTCAAACTTGATATTTTCAAATCCTCTCTTCTCAATAGCACTTTCATTCATCTGTAGCAGACGGCATACGTATAGAATTGTTTGAACAGATTATTGGCACTGCAAAACTTGAATACAGATAAAGATATGGTGAACTTCATTTTGTCAAAGATTTTCACTCGATGCTCATCAGGACATTACATCGATACTGAACCAGAATACAGATTGGGATTGGTTATATAGCAAAATTACAAAGAGTGCGTAGTGCAAAGGAAGTTGTAGCTTTTGTGTATTGTTCCATTGTGTCGCACTGTATGTAGTCATTAACACTGTATTTGCAATCGTGGTTCATAAGCCATGTGTTTTTGATTGTAACTCATTATACAAAAGATAGCAGCCATTTTGCGATATATAATTGTGTATGTCTGATGCATTTACTTCCGTGAGAGTTTTTTACTTTAGGATTTAGCTGCGAAGATCCGTGGCTGAAAGGTTGCGAAAACATTAAGTATAATTTCTCTTTCATCATTTGACTTTGTTGTTGAGTTGATAGAATTTACTCAGTGCTTTTGCCAGTGGATCTGCATTATAGCTTCTTTGAGAGAGTAGTTTATTCCCTTTTTAAAATAGCGCCTGGTAATCCAGTCAGTAGTTCGCCTTGTTGTCCAAAGATTGATCTTCTATTATTCCCAAAATTTGTCTTCGGCCGTATTAAAGTTATGGTAAGCGACAAGCATGTACAAAGCGATTCCCAAAATGAAATATATCAGTCCATAGGCGCAGAGTGTGAAAATAGGTTATTATTCCTCAAGGGGACAGGTTATCAAAGCTTGTAGAACACCATATAGAGGACATACTGGCACAGGTATTGGGCAGTGAGGCATTTTTTTATTAGCTTCTACCCCTGCGGATAGTAGATGTACAAAAAATGCGTTCTCTTGCTTTAAAGTTTTTAACTACATGGACCGTGAAAATACTTGGTGTAATGCAAAGCAGATAATTACCATCTTAGACCTATAAATATTGTAATTGCATTACAAAGTGTGAGCAGTGTTACTTCGGCCCTGGAGCTAGTCTTGAATTATCGAGGTAGGGGAACAAGATAAATTGATGAGAATAAACCCGACAGCAGGAACACAGCTACCATTTGAAAATTTGCATTTCTTTCAGAATACCTTAAATGCCATGCTTGACCAGTCCATTTTTATTTATTACGTAAAGAATAGTTTCAATTATTGAGAGCAGAAAGGCTGGTCTTCAAAATTGCGAAGATTATTTTATGTCAATGTGGATTTCCACCAATGTAGGACTGGGAGCAACCAGAGATATAGAGAAGGTTCTTGTCGTGGATCACCTAGCTCAGTAAGTTGAGCACACATAGCCAATTAGATATATTTTACATTTCCCTAACATATTTAACATACCTTTAATTATGCTGTGGGCATAAAATTATAAATAAACGGAAAACAAAAGCAGCAAGTGAAAGCATTACTCAAGCAGATTTCTACAGAAAGTATTATTCGAAGGGCAGACAAACTAAATAATTGCTTTGAACTTTTTGCTTACATCTATCCCATAATGATCAGATCCGGTAATGTTGTGTTGAAAGTATACCCAGTTGTAATATCGATCTCCATTGCACAACTGGCATTCCAATGTAGCTCCGTTCTTCTCCACGAGATTGAAACTGACACAAGAATAGTTAGCAGTGCATTCATAGGAGCAATGGTCTACATCTACAACATTGGTGGATCGGAATACAGTGGCATTCAGATATCCTCCTTTGATAACTAAAAAGTTGATCCAACTGAGTCCTTCATCATTGATGTGGTTAGGACGATAGACAGTTTTTTCTGAATAGCATGGCAGAGGGAGAACGCTGATCATCCAATAGAAGTATATACTGTACCCTTTCATGACAGAAGTATTACTACCTTACAGCTGACCTCGGTAAAGTGACATCTGCTGATAAGTGGTCCTAAAACATTCAATAAATATCTGATGAGTTTGAAAAGTTACTTGAGGAATAAAATACACGACACCACTAGGATGGAATAGGCAAAATATTTATTCCTTATGTCAATGTTGTTTCCTGTTCAAGGTTGAATTAGCTGTGAGTAGACACCAGTAAAATATACAGATAAGAAAACTCCGTTTTGAATTACTTCGATTAGGAATGTAGTTTGTCATTAAACGGGTAAAAAAGATGGAAGACATATTTTTCAAGCTATCGAGGTGCCTTTGCCGTGGGTAACAATTCAGAAGAAATCGATAAATTTGAGCTAAATCCAGCTGTGTTTCTCTTCAAAGAAGTAGTTTTTTCAACTTGAATTTCCGCACTTGGATAATATGTAAACTTCAACGATCGCATCCGATTTAACAAAACGTAAAATCCCTTAAGATTCATCTGATATACACCTTTTGAAAATAACGTGAAACGGGTCATACTTCAACAGCCAAAGTAACGTAGACTGTCTAGCATTAAGGCTCTACAAGTTGCTTAGCGACGTTTAGATATACGCCGCCTGACACAGCGGCAGAGTTGGCGACGCACAAAAGAACTGGGCACTAGAATGTTGCTGATGATTACATTGGCAATTAATAGGCAAGTCGAGAACAAAAACATCTATGGCAAAGAGCGCAACCTTTCCTAGCCAGTTTCCAATCCATTGAATATGATGTAGCTGATTAACAATACGAGGCGCACCTCGCACTCGATGGCTCGATGTCATCGCCACAGATCTGCGATCCTGTCAAGTGCCTCTAACTCAAGAGGAGCAGCTCGCTGCCAGGCGTCAGCACTGGCAAGCACTTGTGATTCAAGTTGGCTCTACGCACCGCACGGTGCTCGAGGATTAGTGAGTGTGAGTGTGAGTGATTAACAACACATTAACTCACTTCAACACCTTACCAAGCTTCATAAATAATGATTTAAGTTGTTGGTAATGACTTTTGTAAAACTATTCACAAACTCTTTTAACAAGTGATAGCAGTATTATAACTCATTATAATTGTATTGGTTTGTTACAGTTTTTGGATTTTAAAATCACTGTTGGTTTTGAGAATGTTTCTCCCTTAAGTAGTTCTGTTTACCTATTTTATTATTTTGAAAGAATCACCAACTTTATTCCCAAAATACATTTAAAATCAGTGCAATGATCCGCGAGCTTATCACGGTATGGGCCGATTTCAAAAGAACATATATTATAGGACTTCTGTTACCTTTATAACACATCTCGCTTTTTCATACTTATACCCTCGGATGCCGAATGGCATGGAAGGTCCCATTTCAGTGATTTTATAGCTCTAGTTTTATCATAAATTATATGAAAGGATTAAGATCTCGCCAACTTATTATGGTAGTATCTATGGTGTCATAAATTTGTGAACTCTGCATTATGTATACAGAGATTATAAATCTCATAATCTACTGTGTATAAGTAGTAGGCACTTTTCTAAAGAAAACGTCGTTTTTCTTAACTTTTGAACCGACGGAGAAACACTGTGCCATACATTGAAACCAACTCTGGAGAAAGAATATACGAGTAAATTTTTTAATGAACGATTTGGTGTTGTATTTGATGAGAGAACTCGTGTATGGAATGGGTGTATATCACTTGACCTGTTTCATATATTCTATATGTTTTTTGGAGCTGTTTTGCTAAACAAATAATAGATATCATGCTTACAATAGATTCGAAGTACTTGATCGTTTATTAAATATTCAAGACAATTTCAAAATCCATTCTTAGACTAAAACAAAGGCAACAAAGAAGTGATGTTGTTATGGGATGATCATGGGAAACGTTGGACAGATTAACATAGATGCAGTGGGGTCAACATATCTTATAAGAATCATCTGCATCAAGAATCTTTGTTATCCAGTGCACTCTATTTTTTCTGCCACCGCAAGTGCTTGGGTGAATCCCGTTGGTGACATACTGTTCTATTTCTCTAGTATCTATTCAAACTTAGACCCTATTTATTAGGGAACAGTTAAGATTTGCTTTTGAGCGCCGACCACGCCAATGAAGTGCAGAGGAGTATGTATTGAGGTGAAGCGGAGCAGTTCGGTGGTTTGAGCGTTTTTGAACAATCACAGTGTTTTTTCATGTTCTTGATCTACTTCAAGGAAATCTCTTTATAGATACAAGTTAATCCAATTATGCAAGTATGCCATGTGCGTGTAGGAGTAGTTGCGGTAAGCCCTACGCCTCACCAATCGCATGAATTCAGGAAGTGGTGTTCCTCTTATACGCAGCTGTGAGATGAACGTTGGACTACATATCAGCAAGTATTTCTCGGCGAGCTTGGCGACGAAGCTATCTGAATTTGATGCGTCTTCTTGGAATCCAGTTTAGCTTTCTGTTCATTTGTATTCATCGAATATCGGAGGATGGAGAGACCTGCAGTGGCTTTCCAGTTTCATTTCTCTCCTCATTGTCGCATATACTCCCTAACAGACACGAGACCAGTGTCATACGTCCCTTTCTATTATAAAGAAATTGATCTTATTTTGTATATTAAAACGACTGTTTTATCCGCGACAGTACACGGCTTCCTGGCCGGCCGGTGGTGTATCTATTACTAAACCTCTGAAAACTGGCAACTATAACATCACAAAACTAAATGTGAGCTACCCAGAAAAGAGTCAGAACTGTTTTCTAGGAAGGGACTCACGGCCACGCAAGACAAGCTCGTGGGCCGTATCATGCCAGCGGGTCCCAGGTTGTGAATTGGTATTTTAATCAAATGCTAACTTGGAAGATACTGTTTACTCACAAAATTAAGCAGCCTTTGTCAGCAACTTTTTCAATGATACTGTCATGGGACTGCCTTAATTTGACTTGTCTAGGCAACAGCACTATTTAATCTTCCGGAAATTTTGGGAATGTTCTAGAATATTCGTTTACTTTCTAAGGATTTCTGTATAAACAAGACGAATCATATGTAAGGCAGGAAAGTAGGCATTTAGTCAACTTTCATCGAAGCAAGGAATACAAACTGTAAATAGAGTAATTGATGATCTGTTAATAGATTGTTCGACATTGAGATACCTATCATCTCAGTGAAATATAACAGATACGAAAGTAGAATGATGGCTAACACGCATACTTTTGAAAGAGCTCCTATGTTAGTGTACTTATCGCTGTCTCTCTAGTGGCAAGAAAGCAACCTTGACGCAGACAGTCAGATCACTGATATTGACAAATACAATAGTGACAGCTATTTGTAAATATCTTTTGCTGGAGATTTACAGCAACAAGGTGTTTCTCGAAAGCGCGCATAATCAATCCAAAATTCAGGTTGCTACATTAAAATGTGATTACTAATATGTAGTAAGTAACTGCTTTAAGAGAGGAACCGTAGCAGCGATTCAGAGGGTGGGGCACGCCCCCTTGCCACTCCGAGCCACTGCCGAACAACTTACTTGCAACAATGTAGGTACGAGTTGCAGTGTATTTGGAACATTGTCTTTAGCAAGTACAGTACACAATATCATCCGAATTGTTGCACATAGGCTGTCGCAGCTAGGCGAAAGCAAATGGAGCAAAGAGTAAAACAGATAAAAGAGTACCGTGTTTTTAGTAGCAAAATCAGGTTGGTTTGGTTCGTCCATTACCATTTACATTAATGAGATAAATCAAAATAACACTACAAGCAATCATTCATGAAAATAAACATCGTCTCTTACAGATCCTCTTCTCTTTCTGTTGCTTCTTCTGAGTCCTCAAATCATTCATTAACTGAATCGATCTTCATCAACGACTGTCAAGGAGACTGGTCTTCCTTCTCCTTCTCATCCTGCTTTGAGCTTCCACCATCCTCCTTCTCTCTTCTCCTTCTCAGCCTGCTTTGAGCTTCCATGGTCCTCCTTCTCTTTTCTCCTTCTCATCCTGCTTTGAGCTTCCATGGTCCTCCTTATCTCTTCTCCTTCTCAACCTGCTTTGAGCTTTCATCGTTCTCCTTCTCTTTTCTCCTTCTCAACCTGCTTTGAGCTTCCACCGTCCTCCTTCTCTCTTCTCCTTCTCATCCTGCTTTGAGCTTCCATCGCCCTCCTTCTCTCTTCTCTTTCTCATCCTGCTTCAAGCTTCCATCATTCTCCTTCTCTCTTCTCCTTCCTAAGCATTAAGGTTGTACTTAAATAGAGGTGTCCCGGGAGATCTGATTTAGCCATGATGTCATTTACATCGTTCTAGAAATCCCAAACACATCAGAGTTTCACGGTTTTGTAATCGGGACTGCTTGCATCATTGTCACCATGACATAGGCAACTTATCTTTTGATGCGCTAACAGGTCACGTTAGGTTATATTTGCTAGGTTAGGTATTTATTGATAAAATTGACCAAGAAGAACTGGAGAAGGTATTGTAAGCTCGAAATGTGAAGGGTTGGAAGGGCTTAGCTCTTTTCGCTATGGAGGGAATGTGTGGTGAGGAACAATATTATCAAGGCAGAATGGAAGGAAAGTGTATTATTTTGGGCTCTATTACTTTTCGCTCTTGAAGATGCCATTTATCTGTACTTTATGTGGAAGTGCATTGTCTCCCTAGATTTGATTGAATTTTCATACATAAAAATTTGTATTCAATCTGCAATTCCTACATTGTCACTAATATACATCGCATTATAGTTCTTATATAGTTTTTGCATGGAGGGAAGCTGCGAGGCATGACACTCTCGGACGTAGAGACAGCAATGATTTGTTATCTCACGAAATACCCAAAGAATTAAGGCAGATAGTAACTCTTCAAAAAGGTCGCAAAAGTCGATGGTATTTTAGTCAAAGTTCAGGCAAAAGAATACACACATCTGCATATGTATATGCTTAGAATGACTTCTTTTTTGAAGCTTCTATCAGCATCGAAGAGCTTAAGACCTCCTGACCCCCCGTTTGTACGCACTTATGTATGTATGTATGTATGTATTTATGTATTTATGTATGTATGTATGTATGTATGAATGTATGTAATAAAAAACACCTCCAATTTAAAATGGCAGGGATAACATTAAAAGGTCTCATAGCCTTGTTTCCATAATGGTCCCTCCCAAAATGGAATTTGGAAACACAACATCTATTCTGTGCAACTCTTGTCTCGGCCCATGAGTACTAAGAGGCTGAGAGAACACATAAATGTTATTTCCTTCCTTCCGGATATAAAAGAAATGTTCGTTTAGTTTTTGTTTAAATGTGTCTGCGTTATTGGTGGACTTTAACTCAATTGGTAAACTGTTCGAGGTCAAAGGTACGAATAACTTTTTTGTGTCATTTTTTTCTTCACAATGGAAGGTGAAATTTATAACTAGAAGTTCGGTTTATTCGGCTTTGGGTTGCTGGAATCAAATTTCTTGAGTCCATTTTGGAGAGAAACCTTTGAAAAAGGCGGAAACTTGTACACCCAGAAACTGGTTGATTCTGTGTTTTGTTAGCAGCTAACTTATGGATTTCAACTCATTATTTCAATATGTGCTGTGTTTGCTAAGTTTAAGCAATAATGAATAGATATAAATATTTTGGGTTAACTGAATTTTATTCTACAGCCTTTTTTCAACATGGGATGCCATGCAGTGCATCCGTAGTGGAAATGAGGTTGAATGAGGACATTTAATAGTAATCTACGGAGATTGTAATTTAAAAATGTTTGTTTTCCATATAGCTATTTTAGTTTTTCATTGATTTTACGAGATACTTTAGTTGCCATGGCCTCTCCAGAGAGGGACTCATCCAAACAGGATCCAAGATAAGCGACCGTGGAATGTTGTTTAATCTTAGTATTGTCCCTTGTAGTGTCACGAGATTTTAGGACTCTACAACCTTTCCTCTTAAAGAGAATACAGTTTCTTATGTCATTCCCTATACTAAATATGTTTTCTAGAAACCAATCACAAAGGAAGTGCAGGTTCCTATTTAATTTTTTTTCAATTTTGTCGATGTTTTTATCGCTAAATAATATACAAGAGTCGCCTGCATATAGAAACATATCACAATCAACTGCCCGGCCCATATCGTTTACATACAAAAGAAAAATAAGAGGTCCGAGGATTGATCCCTGTGCGACTCCAAATGACAGATTACCAGGGCCTCAGTATTCTTTGCCAACATTGACCACAAACGTTCAGTTTTAGAGATAAGACTTCAGCCATAATAATCTTGATTTGCTAAGGCCGAGGTATGTCAATTTATCGAAGAGCAGTTTATGGTCAATAATTATATCAAATGTTTATTGAAGATCTATTAAGACCACACCTGTTAGCTATCCAGCCTCAACCCTCTACAAAATTTTAAAGGTAGGGTAGCATGTATAAGTAGAAAACTAGACTGGTATTTATAAAATGTATAGTTTTCGTCTAAAAAACTGTGTTACCTGAATTTCCTTTGTTATGAGTGTGCAGCCTGGGCAAGAATACATTTTCTTTAGTTTGGGGGCTGCTGTGTAGCTGTCATAGTCTGCATCCGACATTGTTCCACACCTCTTGTGAACTCAGAGGGCATATTGGTTACAAGGTAATCCTTTTCGGACTGATTTGTTACAGAGCAAACATTTCGAGGTAGAGGATCCTCGATGAAGATGAACATCCCCTGTCAAAAGCAGAAGAATCTTCATAAAGAGCGTGTGGTTTTGGAATTTCATGTTTTGTAGAGCATTGATATGTAAGTTGTGATGTACACACTGAGAAGTTATTTCCTCTTGGAGTGAAAGACTCCTTTTTTTTTTTTTTAGTGGCATACTCGATTTCGAGCGTAGCCTATTGCCCAGCCGGAGTGAGCAATGCCCTTGGGAGAGAGCACATTTACAAGGGTGGTCTCCCGTTGCCTTCCCCAACC
>JAAAKL020015228.1:0-11583 GCA_010016065.2 Carybdea cf. marsupialis auct. non (Linnaeus, 1758)
GAATCGGTTATCGACGACCGGTGCGAGAACAATGTCATATGTAATGGTCAGAATGTGATTAGGGGGGGGGGGGGGGGGGGTGGATGAGGGGGAAGGAGGGGGGGGGGGGGGGGGGGTTGGCAGTGTGATTTCTGGAACCTGAACCTTGCAAATTTCTGGAAAGTCAAAATCCGGACAAACATGGTCGGCAGTATTCGGGTAAAGGACGGGCAATAAAGACCAAAATACAGTTATTCAGCTGCTCCTTAAAGGGAAATCTGGGTTGAAGCATCAAATTTGTCTGAATATTTTAGATGTAAAATTCGGGCAGAAGAAGCCACCTCCCCCTTATGTAGATGGTCTTGTATGCTTATGATTACTTCTGTACATGATGCTGTCAGGTATGTACAATTTGCAGGTGTCGTATCTGCTTCGTCGAAACATTACGAAGTATAACGTTAGCATCTGTATTATTGCTATAGATTCCATTAATCAATGCACTTGATCCACCGAGAGGGGCTGCAGTGGCCTTTGCAACGTTTGAGTTTGCTTCACGTTCCAACATTATAATGTTCTTCCTATTGGAAATTAGAGGTTAAAATGAATATAGCAAAGCTGGAAAGATCGGCAGTTTCTTAGTAGTAGCCGAGGTCAAAAATTCCATTCCAAGGCCCTTTGCCTGATTAAATCTTGGAAAAGGGATCTGTACATATACTTTCGAAGACATTCTCTTGGTTTTGGGAGTCCTTTCTTTTCCCAATAAGATCGTAAGTCTAATTCAAGTATTCCTGTATTCGTTTTCTGTAGATGCATGAGGGTAAAGGAGTTAAATTTTATATGGATCATGGTGCAAAGGAGATAAAAGGAGAGAATGGAAAGGTAGGTGTACTAAATAGGTGTAATTACAACGTGAATCACTGTAGTTGCAATATAGCAGCCAAGACTGTCTATGTCTTTGTGCCAAACGCAATTTCAAAAAGCTTTGCTTTGTTCTCCTTCGTTATTCGTATTCTATTTTTGCTCGCCATTCTTTTTTCCCTCTTTGTCTCCCTTTGCCTGTACAACTCCGTTCCTTCCTTCTCCTGTTTGTTCTTTTCGACCCCTCGTTATCCTGCACTTGTACTCTCTCTCCAGCTCCCTGTTCTCTGTTCTCCACTTCACTTTTGTTTTTTTTCTCGTTTTCCCCTTCTCGTCGTTTCCAATTTCTTCTTAAATCCTATTATGTGTTTTCTATCTCCTCTCCCTTAAATTAGGTCACTTTTCACACCTCCTCTACTTACTTACTCATAACCATATCCCACTCTTCACAGCCGTCTCTGTCTCCTACTGGAGAGTTCGCTATCTAAGTTCCCTTTCCACCTATTCTCTTTTGCTGTACGTTCCTGTATTACACTTATCTCTTTTCTGCTCCTTTCGTCGCCCAACCAGCTCCCTTCCCTATTCCCAACTAGTTTGTCTGATTACTTAAGACAACTCTCGTTCTTTTTCCACCATATTCCATCTGTTGCTTTCCCACCATATTTCTTTTTCTTCTTAGTTTTACAGTTCTACAGTATTGTAATTCCTTTTAGGGCTTCCTCCAAGAAGTCGCACTACATTTGTTGCGTATGCAGTAGTGTATTATCATAGTGGTAAGACACGATTTGGTGTCGATCGTCGGGGAAGTTGATTTTCAAGCTGTAGCAATTGTCCAAGAGCCGCCATGGTCTAGTGGTTAAGGAATCGGACTCACATGCTAGAGGTTATGGGTTCGAATCCGCCAAGCCCGATAGAAAGACTGTCGGTTGGGTAAGGCAACTGGAGACCGCCTCTGTTAATGTGCTCTCTCACAAGGATATTGCTCACTCCGGCTGGGTGATAGGCTACGCTCGAAATCGAGTATGCCACAAAAAAACCCACAAACAATTGTCATACTTACTACAATTTTCAGATCCAAATTCGAATTTTATTATCTCGTCTTGATTATGCTAGCGGGAAGGACCATTCATCATTCTTTCGCTTTTCGCAGAGGGCTCTGTCATTTCCTTTTATCATGTTTTAAACATTACCGTGCAATTTTATGTTTGGACGTGCCGTTTCATTGGTTAAGGCAAATCTCCACTAGACTATGTTAAGGACGATCGCCTGCAAAGTTCAGAATGATTTTTATGACAATCACAGGAAATTACCTTCAGTAAGAAATCAGACGATAGTCGTGCGCTCGACGACAGGTAGAACAAGTTCAACTTTAAAATGATCTCTTTAGTGAAGAGGCTGCCTTTACTGAGGCTTTCACTACACATTTGCTGTTGCCAAGTTTTCAGGCTCTCGTCTTAACATTGTGTGGCGGGGTCTTTTCATATGTCCCGCGTCCTCCACTAGTCTGGACTGATTTGTAATAGTCTCTTAAGTGCAAATACCCACGTAAGATCCTTTTACTGATCATGTTTTATTATCAGGCATTTACGAAGTTTTGGGACGAAAGTGTTCGCCAGAAACTCCATCTCCTTAGTCACTGGTATCAATCTTTGATTCTCAGACTTGAAGTATCTCCCGTGTTGTTACTACCATACAGAGAAACTAGGATGTAAACACTTTCCTGTCGCTATAGCCTACATTTGCTTTTGCGTCAGTTATTCTTTAAGGATCGCGTGATTGTGATGGTATTTCCTCGTTTATTCATTTGTAAAGCTTCCTTCTTATGTCCAATTCATTGTGTGTAATTATCTTCCTGTAAAAGGCTTCGTAAAATTGTAAGGGTTTGAGATTAGACTTTGGTCGATGCAAGATCAGAGAAAATTAATTTACTGTGTCTTTGATAAGAGTTGACAAGCCACACCTTTGCATGAATGCGTTTTATGTGGATCGTAGCCAAATGGTTACATTGGCGATAATAGATTATTTGGTATGCATACTTTTCATGACTTTTTGCAGGTAACTGGGGTTGTACTTCAAAATGGCGAGACTATCCAAGCTGATGTATGCATTCCTGGAATAGGTTCGTAAATCAAATCTGTAAAGTGGACGTGTCTTTTTGTGTATCTGAAAATGCCGTAAGACTGGAGAGACGCTGTACTCTGAGGTACTGGGCGCTATTGGCGTATTTGCCAAAGGGTCAACGCTTTAAAAAAATTTACCGCTAACGTGAAGGCATTCAGGGTATTCACACTTCATTTATGACGTCATCGTGAAATGTCTGGGGAAAATTTGTTTTTGCCAAGACTTGCATAATGATGGTTGAAATATTGGAACAATTGAGAGAGAATGACAGCAGGTGGAGGATGACTGTAAGGGCAAGGAAGTAATCAATGGAACAAGTATAGCTGTAACATGACAGAGGATGGAATATAACCATGAGTATCTGTGAGACAGTAAATCAAGTCTTACAGGTTATTAGGGGGGTAAGGAATGGAGCGTGATAGTAAGCACCATGCGACCATAAGTTGCACGATGATCAGCGTGATATTACAAGAAGCATTTACGAGAAGGAGCTTTGTGTAACAATGAGCTTGGAATGATAGTAAGCTTTTAGCACAATAAGCATTTGTCAGAATCAGGATTGTTTAACAATTTGCTTTGAGTAATAATAAGTGTTGTATGCCAATGAGCCCCTGTATACGTGCAATTTGACAATTATTAGAGTGAATTAGAACCTGGTGTGACTGTTAGTAGGTTTGATAACTGTCAGAGTGACCTTATTGCCAGTTGATTGGGATTTTAGAAAATTGATATTTCTTTCTCTTGTCTTGGCAGGAATGGTACCATCTACTGCGTATGCGAAAGAAACTGGGCTTAAAATGACAAACAGCGGTGCTATCATCACAAACAAGGTAAAACTTTCTTTGATGATTATATACGTAACGTAGAGAATAGCAGTTGATATGAGCTGGTACAGGAATCTTTTTGCCAAATAAACTATATGTTTGTGAACTTTGGAAATCATATCAATGCCCATAAATTTTTCCAAAAGCCGAAGTTCCACTTGTTAGCAAATTCCAAAGGCAAGTTTTTATTTTGACCAATAGCAGTTTACGAGCAGTTTTTTTTGAAGAATGAGTTGTGAGGGAATGAAAATGTAAATGAGTAATAGTGGGATGGAAAAGGGAGAAGAGGAGGATAAACGGGCTGGAAGGGGACAGAGAAGAGCAAGACAAGGATGAAAGGAATCATGCAAAATGGCAAATTTTCGAACGGGCACAAGCAAGCTTATGAACATGACGAAAAGATTTAATTAGTACTTGAGAAAATTCCATGGTACTAAATACTTACATATTTAACAGCCTACGAACGCAACAATGTCGCATGAAATTTAAGACATTAATGGAAAAGAGTGGTTCTTATATCATTGAGTTGATGGCAAACAATATTCAATGGGAAACCAGGTCTTCCTCTTGAAAGTAACTTCAACAAATCACGCGGATGCCGGTCTTCAACCAGTCAAATGTAAGAAGGTGCTTGGTGACTTCTTTTTAACCCCAACCAAAACATTTTTGCCGGGAATCATACTGAATTACTTTAGTATGTTCTGTAGGTGTAGACGATCAGCACTCAGAGAATGCCGAGGGTTAGACTGTGATAATTGTGGAGCTGCATTGTCGTCCGCGCCAGATTTCGAGGAACAAACTACTTTTTTATGTAAGAAAGCTGTAGAATGCATCAGGATAACATAAGCAAAACAAACAACCTTGTCAAAAAGTTCTACTCCATCTGTTTTGAATCCGAATCTCGTATAAAGACCAGAGGCCGACATAAATCCCTTTCAGCTCCCTGTTGCGAGTATCATGACAAGATCATGTCATTAGTTTTGAGAACATGTATGCAAACGTCGACCAAACGCAAATCATCTGTTGGTTCCAGAGGGTACAAAAAAGGACACTGAGTTTTGTGCTTGCAAACACAAAATTTGAAAGCTTGTGAATTAGGCTTTGTAGCGATACCTACCGTTTACACGACACTATAGCAGGTGTGTGCATCGGGATGTATGTTGACTCGCCATTTCAGTACTAAACGTGACAAAAATTGAGGTGTTAGTCGCGCCCAACCCTATGACGCCCCGGCTGACATCAAAATATATTGTTTAGTGGCATGACGTATATACCATCTGAAAAACATACTCATTTTAATGGAATGAATACCGATAAATATTCTTCTCTCTCATGCGTCAGTACCTTGAAGCCGCTGATGATGTCTTTGTTGGAGGAGATATTGCTGCTTTCCCTTACTTTCTACACGACGATAAGCTTGTGAATATAGGACATTGGCAACTTTCGTCGTCGCATGGTAAGAATTGTTTTGGTGTATTGTTTTTTAGGTAGAACACACTACGAGGGGAAATTTTTCGCAAAAATTGGTTTTGTTGATATAAACATACAGCGACAGAGTCAAGTCTTGTTGCGTTAAAATCAAAAGGAGCCCTTTTGACAACGTTGAAAAATGATTGACTCCTTTTTTGTTTGTATTTGTGGTGTAAATGCGGTGCGAGTTAATTGTCTTAGAGACATCTCGTTCAATTTAAATTCCAAAAGTTTTAAGCGAAGTTTGAAATATGATTACTTCTGCCAATTTTGTACGACAGGAATATGTGCATCAGGAAGTTTTCAAAATGTGGAAGTTAGATTCAGACCGCTATAAAAATTGTTCTCGCCAACACCTACCCTAGATTGACTCGATTTCTGAAAATGTTGCTCGTATGAAGTATAGTGTACCATAATTTCTTTCTAATTCAAGGACTACTATGAGTTCCATTTATTGCAAGAAACTAGTGCAATGGTTTTCAATTGGGTTCCACGATCCGCTATGGGCAACAGATTCAGAGGTACTGTCGAAGTTTCCCTTAATTCACCACATTACAGAGTGCAAAATCCATTGATGACGATAAAAAGTGGATGACGACACCCTTGAGGTGATGGATCAATCCATTTCGATTGTTATTACACATTTACTTAGTATTTTCCTGATCTTCAGGAATTCGAAAAGCATCCATCACATTGACATTTTCTGTAGAGATGATGGATTTTTTCCGTCAGAAACAGCTAATAAGCACTAGATATTTTTCTCATGTAAAAAGCTGTGCTCACGTTCACAAGGGACTCTGAGCAAACCACGAGACTATCGCTTTAAAATTTTCAAAACTCAGAGAACCACAGCTCGAGAGAAATATAAAATTTGATATGTCACCGAAGTCTCTACGAGATCGAAAGGACGTTGTTAAGTATAAAAGAGCACGTTTACGACAGAGAAAGTGAATGCGCAATGCAATAATGACATCCAAGAACACTTAGTGCACGGCTCTACACGGGCTCCTGGAGTGACTCTGGTGACAGATTCACAGACGGTAGCCATATTTGCATAATAATTACCAGCCCCCTTGATGGTACGCTGTTCCACAGTTAAGTGGAGCAAGACTGATGACATACGAGGCTGCATGGCAACCAGTTACTATGCAACATTTGCCGCTAACTTCAAAGAATTACAAACGTATTTACTATCGACCAATCTCAAAGAAGCCGATTGCCACTTTTGAAATATTTGAGAAGCATCGGACTGATAGATGGATGCGAGTGTTGCTTGCCATTGTTCTAGGCCTTTTGCTTCTCTGAAAAGACTGACAGTTACCCTGTTATTTATTACAATGTAAGACTTTATTTTCTGCATACTTGTGTCATGGAATTAAATGCTAACTTACTATATTACCTCTGAACAGTTGGAAGTTTCATTTCACTCTATGTAATTAGATAAAAAATGTGGCACAGAGTCTAAATTAGGGATATCATCGGCAACATGTTTCTTCCCTACATATTAACATCTAGTTAAAATATTTTTGGATATGATTTGATCTTCATATCACTTGGTTGCCATAACGACTTCCTCGTTGCACTTGAGCACTTGTCTCGCTCATTTTACCGAATTTATTAACAAATAACCAGAATCGTAACGTATGAATATAAGAAATATGATGGTACACAGTGTGTTCTTTGGAGTTTTTTAAATTCTTTGTTTGTGCTTATTGAAAGGTAAATGCGCAGCAATGAACATGATTGGAAAGAAAGCTGAATTCCGTAGTGTGCCGTTTTTCTGGACCATGCAGTATGGCAAGAGTATCCGTTATGCCGGTGAGATTTTTTTGTACTGCATAATTAGAGCTTAGAAAGGCCAGTTGACAACCTTTTTGTAGTAACATTTACTGCAGCAGTGATAAGATGTTTCTTTGCATAATTGCTCCTATTTGCGCATTGTGATCCCCATCTCATACATGGAAGGCATGGAATGACCTCACCGGAGCCGGTGAATAGTATGCGGAGAGAAATTGATGGCGTCACAAATCAAAAGTTTCAGAAATAGTACGATTTGACTCCAGATATCGAATGGCGAGTTTGGAATAGGCTGTTTCCCAAAATACCAGACCTGTAGTGTAAATAGTGTTTAAACTAGAGGTGTTTGAATCTCAAAAATCTCTGGTCAAAACTCTTTTAATATTCTTTGGTTCCTTGAGTTCGGAACCAGCATCAAATAATAGGGTTTTGATACAGAGATTCAAAACCTTAAAACCTGATATCTCCGTGTTAAGAAAGGGCATCACTCTCAATTTAACCTTTTCACTAATAGGGTAACATGAAAATTGAGTTTTCCCCCATAATTTAAAATGTTCAGAAACGTGACGTCACACTTTACCACCGCATAAAGCCTAGTTACGTACATCCGTCTCTGGATTTTGTTGAGATTTCCCCTTAGCGTGTGTGCATAGTAGAGGGGAATCCTCTATGGTAGAGAGGAACTAGCTAAAAGTCGCTACGGTTATCGTCATTCGACGTATTTAGAATGAGGAAGAATCCTTCTGTTTTCTGCGATATGCAGTCGAGCTATTTGTATATTGATAATTACGGAAGCTGTGGAAGTCATTAGTGTTGTTAATCATCGAAATTTACGTTGTTTATTTGTTAGAAAAGAAATTCGCAATCCGTGTTTTTGTAAGTTCCTAATTAGCAGTTTATTTAATTCCTGTTGAAGAGCATTTTTATCTCATGTTAAATATATCGTAGTTGAGTTGAACGGAATTAGAGTCGGAGATAGCGAATAGGCAATAGTCAAGGAAAAAGAGAGTCAGCTTTTCTTGCTGATATGTATAAACCCTTGACTACGTTTCATCTACAAAGTCAGTGGTAGAAAGATAGGCGCTTGCGCTTAAAATTATAACAGTTTTTTTTTTAGTTGTAGGGTGTGTGAAGTCGATGATAGGCGTTAGAATTGGCAAGTGTATAGCAAGCATGTAGAAATGTAGCCTTTATTTAATGACGCATTATAAGTCACTCGTGTACTTTGAAAATGTAGTGTCTTCTACTCTTGTCCGCAATTAATTAGTTTCATAGTTTATTTCACGATCGCGATATCCACAAAGCTAAGCTTGCGCGTATTCTCTGAAGATTCGCCAAATGTATCGTGAGAGACGTAAAATAGATTTTCCATGGAGGGGTTCAGATTGGAGGAAGAGGCCTTGAACAATTCATTCTCACCTTGAAATTCAAGGGGAGAGGAAAAAGGGTATGTTCAGAAGAAAAGGACTAGAGGACGTTAAGGGTAAAGGGAGAGGGGAATTCAACAGGGAAAGGAAGAGAGGAAAGAGTGGGGGAAAGATATCATAAGTGCGAGAAAGAAAAACTGTTCCGAAACTCTCCGTGGTACATCAAACAGAGATGGTCGGGGACAAATTGTGGAGACCTCGGTATAGCCTGTTCGCGGAATCTCGACACTCTTCATTCTGATTGTACGGTGTTATTCAAAGATTGATAAGTTGAGAGATTTCTCTGTCCCTTTGAGAATGTGGTCGGAATGGCTAGCGTGGGACCGTTGCTCGGATCCGTCTTCAGTGCTGGTTTGATAATGAATAAATCAGTAAAAGCTTGAATTTCTATTAAAGTTAATGAGTGGATCAATAAAGAGATGAATAAAATACAATGTATACTTTGATCAGCGAGTAATTAGACACTGTATGACCAGATAGGAAATATAGCAATGTATATTTGATGGCTTCATTTTCATTCATCGGGTTTAGTTTGTATTGTTGCTGGATTTTTTGTTACGGAGTAGGCAGCACATGTGGAGGGCATGTGTCAGTGGAGGAAAATGGATATTGAATTGGCTAATGTGTAACATGGATCCTTATCCGTTGTTTAAAGAGGCGGAGTTTCAAAGCCAAGTCCAGGTGGAACCGAAACTCCCCGTTAGATTTCACTTGTTTTCTTCAGTAGTGAATCACTTTCTGCTTTTTAAGTTTTAATGCAGTTCGTTTGAAGTTCCCAAAATAAATCTTCTGTTTTAATTGATAGAGAGCGCAAGATAAGGAATAAAAGCCAACTGAAAAGTTATTTGATATCAATGCTTCTCCTACCACACCATCTATCGTCAGGAATATAATATTATGAAGTGGCCGAGTAAATGAAGTGGCTGAATAAATGAACTATCAAATCTATTAAAAGAGCTTACATGCATTCATGTGTTTTATGTTGAGCCCTGTGCTGATTTGAGAGGAACAAAAGAAATTAGGAAATAAGAGCTAGAAGAAGTTGGATAGGGGTTCAAATTTATGTTATATAGCAGCCTTGGTTCAGTGCGAGATAAGGAATAGATTAGAGCAAAATAAACTACTTTAAAGCTTAATAAAGCGGCAAGTTACTTGATTTTTAAATTATTGATATCGTTAATAGCCTTTTTAGATTGATGTTTCTTGATGAACATTAAAAGTGCACAAGTTTTGTGCGATTCGACTTGGCCCTCTACACTACCACGTCTGCGCTTATACGGAACCTCAAAATTCTGTTGTTCGGAACCCACCTTTATCCATCGAGACACGAGAATCCAAGAAGTGAGAAACGGTGGGGTTAATACCGTTTGAATACACACTGATATGGTGAATTGGTTTCATTGTTCTGGTCTTTACCGACACCTGCTAAGTATCCCCTGCGTCAAACCCGATCTTGTGTTCAGCGGCAAGTGCGATCTGCTCTCTGGATATGCTTTTCGGTACAATTTTGTGTGGAGGATTTACTTCAGCAAAGCCCAGGCTCAAGTCAAAAACTTTTTGAGAATTTCTAGAAGAAGACGAGCACTGTTGCATTTGAAAGATGTGAAACCTTGTTACTCGGGACCCATGTATGAACGGAGTAGAGAATTACTACGGTTTCCTAATCAAGGAACTGCACAATACCAAAGTCGTCTATCTTTAATTGGCTTTGTTAAGGAAAGCTGGCATACTCTGTACAAGTACCATGCCTACCTCTTCACAGTTCGGGAGGAGAGATGAGTTAATATAGACAAAAAGCATTGAATCAAAGTTGCTCCAAACATGATACAGTTTCTGAAGGATCTACCTCTTCTTCTTACTGGTGATTATACACTGATTTTCGTCGTTGCTGTCGACACCGATGTGTGTTGGGAGCAGGGGAGCTTGTTTTTTACCTTTTTCATGAAAGCGAGCATTGAGCAAGCTACGTAGCATGTCTGTAACGCCTAGCCGAATCCCGGACTCTATACGTGCAATGCGCGGGAAGATAACATTATTGTAACTCAATTTGGTGCATGATAACAATGAGACGTCTACCAAGCTTACGTCGCTTATACATCTTGTTTGTATGAGACCTTTAAAGACAAGGTTATTTGAACTTCATTTGCTATATGGTTAGATCTCGACATCGAGCCATCTGCTGAGCGGATTTATGGGACTAACCTTGGACATGATGTTGTAAATGTTGTCGACCCTGATATCATTTGGTAGAATGAGAGTTTGGTATCCTGCTGTTATTCATTAACGAATTTGGAGCTTACCTCCTAGCATACCATAAGCCCTATAAACTGGTATGGATCATGGAACTTACAAACAGAAAGGATTCGGAAACGAGGCTATCCAAACTTCCTGTGTTGTATATTCAGGGCAAGGCCTTTTGGAATAAAGACCTGTTGTGCGGAAGAACTAGATTTGCGAAGATCTACGATCGGTTGGCTTTTAATCTTGATCTTCTTGTAACGTAATTTGGGCGGACATCATAGTTAGTAAGAAGTTTTAAAGAAATGGTCCATCATTTAGGTGTCGAATGTCCTTTCTTTTATATTAGAAGAAATAGTCAAAGCATGAATGCTGAATATTGAAATTAACTGAGCCATAATTATATAATAGAGTCACGTGGTTATCGTGTTAGGTACAGATCAGATTTGAGTTGCGAAGGTGTTGGAACCACAAAGGAAGGAAGTTAAAAAGTTGGGGAAGAGTTAGAAGGGAACCAAGGGAGTAGGAATAAAGGTGACAAGGAGCATAACGAGAGGTGCGACGAATGATGGAAAATGAAGGCAAGGAAGAAAGCACAGAAGAGAGAAAAATAGAAATGGTGGCGATTTAGGGAGGGACCGGTTTTGACTTATTACCCCATCCATCAGGAGTGAAATTAGGAGTAAGCCTCAAATCCTGTAATAAGACATTTTCGAGATGCAATAAATGTTGACACAGCTTCAACTGTTTATGCTTGAAAAAACACTTAATTATCTAGGATCAGGTTTGGGGAGAGGGGGGAGGTTATGGCATACTCGGTTTCGAGCGTAGCCTATTGCTCAGCCAGAGTGAGCAATGTCCTGGGGAGC
>JAAAKL020015229.1:0-11583 GCA_010016065.2 Carybdea cf. marsupialis auct. non (Linnaeus, 1758)
TTATTTACATTTATTCATTTCTATATATAGTCATTTATATTTACTTATTTTCATTTACTTTTTTACACTTATTTAGTTACATTTTTTATTCATTTACATTTACTTATTTTATCCTTAATTATCAAGTATAAAATAGAGTTTGTAAACTACTGCAAAGGTGATGAAAAAATCCTATAGTTTAAGTGATTATAATAAAATGTTAAAAATGTTTGATTGTTTTCATCATACTCACTTCATAGGGGTACTAATCGTAACGTATAGTAAAGTACGAGGGTAGGAAAATAAAGCGCTCTTCAGTGAAGGGTAAATGACACGGATTGTATTGATAAGGATCGCATTTTATTCATACGTTTTGAAATAAAATCCGTCTTTTTAATTTGTGTCATAAATGGTTAGAGGCTTCAGCTGGTTTTAAATCAGACGCAGTAGGCGTTACTCTCCTCTGCTCAAATTGAAAGAACCCCTCTGCCATATATGGGACTTCTGTTTTTCTGAAGACGGTTATTCCAATTCATTGCTTCACTCCAGGTATTACTTTGCCAGAAATACATGAGAAACGTTTTATCACAAGACTCTATAGCAGTAGACCGCTGAGCGTTCTACTACTAGACGACAGAACGCCAGACTTTAGACCAACAAATGGCAGGAATCTGATATTTTCACTGTCAGACTGTAGATCGATGAACGTCGAATCCTTGCATATCATTCGTAGCAGACTTTAGGCTGAGAAATGTATGACCACTAGACTTAAAGTTACTTTAGTATAGACCAACAGACATTAGCAATTAATACTAGAGACTGCTATATGTTAGGTGAGCTGATGTAAAGTCGGCAAATATTAAGCTGCTCGACAGAACGTCACGATATTGGGTGTTTTAAACTGACATTAACTGATACCGGTGCCCCCCTCAACATAAAGATAAGACAACCAGCTCGTGTGAATTACTTCTGATCCGTTATTGTACCTATACCAGAGAGGATAGTCTAAGAATTACATAGTTGGTTATCAATTACAACAGAAATATTGTTGTCTAAGGTTGCTCTGGTAACCCTACGTGAATATTTTCGACAGAAAATCACAAGCAGTTGCCAGTGTACATCTATTATGGCTCAAACTTAATGTTATCGTAAGAATTTAGATCCGATTTGACTTAGTTCTAACAACGCTAATACTACTAACGTTTTGTAGGAAGAGGGACGAGAAACCCATACAACACACAAATGGAACTCTGCCACCAGTAACTCCGTAAGTAGTATTGTTTGAGTTTTGTTAGTTTATGGATTGCATTATTCGCAAGTTTCCCTTCAGGAGAAACCATGGCAGGATAAATGAAATATCTTTGTATCTTTTTAAAGAGATCAAAATTATTTTCATTCGATCTATCTAATTACCTTTAATTAGATATATTTATTATATAATTATATTTATAGTGGTTTAACGTGTTAAGGTCGACAAGCATTTTATTGATCGTAGCTCTATCTGAGATAAGTGCTAAATGTCACAGAAACGAAGCAATAGTTTCACTAAACTTCATATATTTGCTGTAGAAAAAACTTCGTTTGACATTGATGTGTTAGCTACTTTTTGAGAGGCTGATATATTCGGTTACAAACAAAGTGATGGAAGTGAACACTATAAATCAAGGCAAGAAATACTGTAGCTATTACCTGTTTGTTTCCACATTCGAGATAATATATCCCCAGCTAATGACCGTTGTTGATAACCGTTTCGTCTTCTTACGTCACTACTGCCAACAGTAGCAAATCCCCCAATGGTCTATTGGGTAGGGTATATAAATTGGCTCAGTTGGTATGGAGCTGGCCTAACAAACAGAGGGTTGATGGTTCGAGCCTATCTTCAGCCGTCAATCTAAATACTCTAACTGCGAACCCAGCAGTAAAATGGGAACTTGCCATTAGCTGCGGAAGCATAAGGCGGCGAGGATAAGAGCTGGCCTCCCTACCTTACTATGCCGAAGCTCAGAGCATGTGATTCTCTACCACATCACACCCAGAACGCTCTGTAATAGAGCACGGAACTAACTTCACTATTTACGAAAATTTTCTAAGAAATATGTAAGTGTGGTGTTACAGTTATTTGTCTTTTGAGTCAGCTCGCCTTTGAAACAGCTTTTAAATGCTGCTTTCACACTAGTATTTAAAATTATTATTTTCTTTCTTCTTAATTATACTTTCCAGGATGCATCCTGTCAGCAAATCTGTTAGATATTACCTTGAAACCTATGAATCGAATGTGAGTACATTTAGCTGACGTTAAAATGCTGCGATGGACGCGTAGGTATTGTAAACAGTGTCTAATCATCTTGCAATTATGTAGCTAAAGCGCATGCTATTTTGTGTCTCGCATTTGACTTTTAGTTGGGATGTCAAACGGTAGCCACTTATAATTCTGTATTCGTTAACTCTAAGGTATTTAATTGATAGTTAAAGAATGGAACATGGTGAGCAAGGGTAGCAAAACCAGTGAAAAGAGCGTATGTGCTGAGCAGCGTTGGCATATATTTATAGGACTCGTCACCCAAAATAGAGCGCAAAGTCGCCCAAAGTTGCGCTTTTTTGGTTTACAGACCAAAATGGCTGCTTAGTTGCCTAAACACCCAATATGAGGTAGAAAACAGGAAATTTTTTGTAGCCCTTCGACTACAAAATCGCATAATAGGCAGCTTGGCGCCCAATCTGGCAACATGAGGCCAGAGCAAAGATCCAAATACCGTTTTAGTTAAAGGAAGAGAGGACTTGGGACAAGGAGAGCGTATAGCGCTTATTCGTGTGTTTAATTCCTGGTGGGAGAGTGTTGCACCTTCTCGTTTCCAAAAATAACAAAACTAAATACACGTCCAGGATCTCTGCTATTAATTTATTGGAAAGGCACTGAGCCAGGGTTGAATTTGTACGAATATTGTAGTACCAAGTGAATACCCAAGTATATGCCCTCTATTATGACAGATATAGCCCGCTGTTACTTTAGAGGAATGTTTTATCCAAAGTAGACTCTGAAAGACTGTTTTGAATTATTTCTGGATTCTATTTGCTTTGAATTTGATGTGAAAGGTGCCATCAATAAGCAGCTCTGTACGAAAAAGAATTTATTTAGTGTAAATCAGTATTTCAAACCATGGTTTGCAGTCTTGTGAGTTTGTCCCAGAGTTAACACCTTTTGGCATGATAAAATCTCTCAAGTCAATTGCGAGTTCCTTAAAGTGATGAAACACCACTTTGGATGATGAGATTTTTTTCAGTTTCCTTATCTGCAACAGTGCTACTATTTGATCAATAGCCAATTTTTACTACGTCTAAACAATCTGCTTAGAGAAGGTAACTTTAAAAATGAATCGCTTTAGAATTGGGTGATTAATGGAGGTACAGAATTTTTTTGTTAGTGATATATGATCCAATAATATTGCGATTCAAATATATCCAGATATCATATCCCCATGTTTTATAAATGGAGCTCTAAGCCAGTACCTCCTGCAATCCTCCCCCTACCTAAATTTCATACTACATCTTTGACTCTAGGTGAAATTGCAACAAGATATGAAGTTGATCTGCTGTAGTTCATGATATGAAGCTTGCAACATTAGCAACAAATCCCAACATTGTATTCGTTGCAGCAAATACCTCCAATGCCTTGAATTGTTCTGTACAAATGCCTGATTCTTTCTCCCGAAATACATGGTACTTATAAAATATTTTTGTCACGCATGAACACCGTTGTTCTTAATATCATAAGAGACTGCATTTATGGAAATAGCTGTGTTCATCTTGGTTACCTTGAGGGCCTGGGTCTAGAACTGGATAGGATTTGTCCTCCGTGATCATTCTACTTCTCATAGAAATAGACGAATAAAATTCATCTTTAGTATTGTTTTTTTGCGGAATGCTCTTTCTTATATTTGGCAATACATGAAAATATTAAAAAGGATGTCCTGAAAATAAAGCGTACTTGTAAACTACACACCCACAAGAAGTTAAAAAAATTGGAAATTACAAAAGACAAAAATGCTAGAGATTATTTTAGATTAAGCCACGTCCCCCATATTGGTCGTGTCTCAAAGGATCAGAAACTTAAGCAATTCAACAGTAACACTGAGGCAATGTTTCCTGCTTGGTTCTAGAAATTTCTGAACCAAATGATTTGTAGCTACCATGTTATGTAACCTAGTGCTTGGCCCTCCTCATCCAGATCTCACTTTATTTGGGTTTCATCGTCAGCATGATATAGCTTCTCCTCAATTACCAATAGAAACGGGGCGAAAAAATTAACAATTAATATGAACAAGTTAATAGTTATAAATAATTAAATAAGTACAAGATTTAACCGTTTTTGGGTGCTTGTTCAAATTAAGTAGCATTAAGAGTTGTTGCAATGAAATTAACAGCTACGTATGATCCTTCCTGTCTTAGGAGAATCAAGACACTATCATCGCTGAACCTAAGCTGCCGGAAGAATATGAAGGAGAAGAGAAGGGTATCTCGAATCCTTTCTACACAGTTGAGGAGACGGAAGCAAGCGAAAATGCTCAGACAAGTTATCTAAGCTACGGGACTTTATCTTCGCAAACAAGAACCCATTGGGCGTATGGTGACGCTTGTTATCCTGACGACTTAGCAAACGAAATTGATGAGATAATGAGAGAGAAAAACGCCAGGAGGGAGGACTATGGTACGGAACTTGTGACGTCACTGTGACGGCAGACCAGACTTTAAGCAACAGATATCGCTTCTCACATAGAAGGGAAATTGTTGAGCTTGAAGTTTGTTTTTGCGCTGTTACAAGCTGCTTGCCTCACACTGCTTAAACGAATACAATCGGAATATTGGCATCAAAATGGGGTGAACGTTTTACAAAATCTAAAGCAAATTCTTGTTGAATTTATAGAAAGTATATGGTCGCGAAATTGGACGATGTCTATGGAATTTATCATTTTGGGACAGTGAATTATGTATTGGTAATCATCAGTTTGAAACCTATACAGCCATGTCTGATTATACAGACTGACGATGGGTGGCTGTGCAGTACATGAAGACATACACAAGGGTGCTATATATGAAATGCTGATTGATTATATAGCAATTGCGGGAAATGATTTACCACTACAACTCATGTTGTCCGGAAAAATATATGAGAAAACGTGGAAGAGGATGATGTGTTAGCTTCCCAAGAAAAATTGTCTCAGTTCTATTTTATGCTCAGCGGATCCAATTGCAAGAAAATTTTCATATCAGATGGGATATTCACATATCCTAGTTTTATCATTTCTTGGACTTGCAAAGACTGGTAGGGTGATCGTCTGAGATGTGTTCTGCTAAAGACCGGAAGGGAGACATGACTTGTGATATACTGAACTCTCTCCTCTTTTATTAAAGTTTGTTACGTGTGTGCATGGTCAAAAGGGCGCAGATATGGACTTCGTGGCCACCCAGGTCAACTGTTGAAAGAGGATGCTACTTCTTTCAAAAAAGCAGTTGTCCTTCTCCACATAGTATGATACAAGACTTCAAGATGTCGTTTCTTAAGTCACTACACCTGTGTTTATTCTAAGAGAGTTTATACATGGGTTTTTAAATATTGCCAGGAAATAAAGGCCAATGACTTGATATGTTTTACTGGCCATATGTATATATGTGCATGTAAAGGTTGCCCTGATTTTACATTGCACAAAGATGCTTTGTTTGGCATATTTGCTAGACGCTTTTTCATTCTGGAGTAAAAAAGGTACGAGATTCAATATTAAAGATGCCTTCCGTTGAACCATAAGGGTATGTTGTAATCCAATGATCATTATTCTCCATTTTCAATTTTAAAAGATACACAGTAAGGGTTTACTGTAAAGTTTGTTAATATAATTTGACTTGACTATGACATGAACAAAGTTATCCTCATTTTTGCAGTGCAAAATAACGCTTAAATTACACGATTGTCAAATTTCGACGTTCATTCATGCGAGGGATTTCAAAGCACTGAGTGCACGATGACATGACTAGATCACGCATTGTATTTAAAACGTATCGTAGATGAATCTAGATTCCTACAGATTTTAGAATGGC
The DNA here is from genome assembly GCA_010016065.2 of Carybdea cf. marsupialis auct. non (Linnaeus, 1758). Taxonomy (NCBI): domain Eukaryota; kingdom Metazoa; phylum Cnidaria; class Cubozoa; order Carybdeida; family Carybdeidae; genus Carybdea; species Carybdea cf. marsupialis auct. non (Linnaeus, 1758). The sequence goes on from JAAAKL020015229.1 coordinate 6,070, forward strand.
GCACGTGCTTTTAGAGCGGTATTGGTGTTGACACCAATAATTCAACTGTCTGTTTATTTGTATTTATAATGCGGGTTACAAGGTATCAAATCTAAACCCTTGTATATTAAAGAACCGTACACTTGTTTGTAGTTTCACCTGTTGTTAAGTGTTTCGAATGTCTTTTTACAGTCAATCAGTAGTTGTATTTTTGTATGTTGCATATGAATAGGTCAGAATATTTGTCATCTGATTAGTGATACATTTGTCGTTGTCTTACTGTTTCTTCTGATAGTCCTATTTTGCACGTAAGCGGAGGGTTGAAGATGTTTGTGCTTGTATATGTTGCATACAGATGAAGAAATATACAATTCATGAAATCCCATCTTTGACTGACGCGCATGCGGAAGAACTACTCGTGTTTCACTGGAATTGTACATAGGATATGATAGGCCAAACAAAAACTAAATGACCGCAAACAATGACAGAGCCACATCGAAACGCGAGTGATAATCCAGTGCCCATGTGTCACTGAATAGCAAGGAAAAAGCAAATGGCCGTGTCTAATCGGATGATAATGAACCATGGGCGGAGATCATTGTAAGAATGGAGGAAGGGGGGGGGGGACAAAAGGATTAAACGTGGTGGGGATGAAGCAGCTTATTGTTCCACAATCCTGAATAGTTAGGGGGAAGAGTCCCCCCGTTCCCCGAGAATCTACTTCCATGCAATGAACTATCAGCTAGCAACTTAATATTAAGGACTCGTGATAGTCAATGACTAAAATCGAGGTGGTAGAGGGCTAGTACGCAAGGTTTTTGCTACAACATATTTCGTACCGCGCCATTTCTCATGTCTCCATCTTTTCAATCATCAAAGCTGCAACGAGCGATTGTTTAAATTCTAAGCTTCTTACCTGGTATGCGCCTAATGACATACTTATCGCTTAGTTATATTATTTTTATTTGCATTTTTTTAGTGATATATCTCATCATTTGACTCTAGGGATAAGAGATATCTTCAATAAAGATCATCTGTCAGTCGTATTGACAAACCAAAAGAAAATTCAAAACATTTTGTTTAAGTAACGAACGGGCTTATCTTGCTTAACCCTATTCCTATTGGGGGTGGGTGGTGTGGTGAATCAACCCCTGAAGATTTTAAATCGTGATTGCTAAGAAACTATTTAACATTTCGGCCTGAAAGTTTGTGACTTTTGAATTATCCCATATATTCAAATAGATTTTTTTCCATCGCACCTACTTCCGGTGCTGCCGTGACATAAATGACACAGTGCACCAGCTAGTGTTGCTATGTTTTAAATACTAACCGACGACCGTTGTCAATCTCTCTTTTAATTAGCTCTCTTTATCAAACAAGACCCCTTGACTCATTAAGATGGTTTGATTTGATCCTCCTCTGTGTTCTGGAGTAATAAGATAGATATTGAAAGCTAATTGTTTCATTAATTAGAGGGCGGCATATGTAGAGGTTGAATATCCCTCAGTTAACTTAGTTAGGCAGTTCTAATGGTCATCAATTAGAATCATTTGTGTTGCTCGAGTATAATAAAGAACCTCTTAGATCTCTATAACAAATGAGGGATTGATGTGCCTCAGAGATTCGTCATTGAACAAAGTCAGTATTTCAGCTGAAAATTTAAATAATGTTATAAAAAAGGAAATGACGTCATAGACAAATAACAGATAATTAAAGGCTTTATAGCTATCGATCATCAATAGCCACGTTTATGCATCATGATTTTAGGAAAATCATGTCTCTACCACTGATAGCTGCCATATAAATGCAAAAGCATAATCACCTAAAAAAACGGTCTTTGTGCCCAAAAAAGTGATGATGTCAGCAAAATATTTAGATAGAAAGTCAAAAAATGGTGGCATCATAGTACATTTCATCTTGCACTATCAGCTTGACAGACTTCAAAAATGTTGGACTTAAAATGTCCATTTGCCAGAGGGGGGTGGAATCAACACCCCCAAATACAGAAGTGCACCACAAAGCTCGATACGAATGGTGTCAGAGAATCGTGAACCGAGACCAATTGTTGTAAGAGACAGAAACACGACGTTTTAATGAAAAGTTGTCGAAGAAAGTCGTTTTGTTGAACGCATTAGGGCAGAATGTCAACTATCACTGTAATACGCTTTACATATAAATAAAAGAAAGATTCTCATTAACTTCGTACTGGTAGCTCTGACACGTTTTTGGCAAAGTGTGTCTTAATCCTTTCTCGCACTATTTAATATTTTTGAAACTAGAGCAGACTATTCAAGATGTACTGTTCTATTTTCTCTTCGGAACCTGCTTTGTGTCGTTTCATGTTTTACATTGATAGAAAACGAAGTGTTATTCTCTTAGGAGTCAACTGAGTCCAGTATTTCTTGTGACTCATTTCGAAATTCCGTTGCTTCAAGGCTACAGCAGCGCGCTCAAAGTAAGGGCTTTTTATAAGTAACAAAAAACCATTTTGAGAAGTGTGATCAATTCGAAGTTTCACAAGGACGTTGTAATTTTCAACCTGATGGTGATTTGGAAATTATCTTGCAAAGAACTATATCAAATGAATGGAACATAACAAACCACCTTAATGAGCTGAGTTCTGCCTTGCCTTTGAATCCTCACTAAAAGATATTGTACTAAGCTACCTCATTCAGAGGAATATGTTTCTATCGTGCTAACGTACCATTGACTTCACTGCAGAGAAGAGTAAAGCCTTTGCAAGGTACATTAAACTGTAAGTTGAAAAATCGCCTGAAAATATGAAGAAGTGGAAGACGATTCAGCAGAAGTAAGTAATTTATTTTATGTGTATATCAAAATCAAAGGTATTTTTTTCTATTGCATAAAATGATAACATTGTTGATGGTGCCATCCATATTTTGATTTAGACTTGGTCTTGTACCCCACGCACTTTCAAGGAACAAAAATATGTTCGAAATGAGAAAATGCCTTCGAGAACAGAAGTTCATGATCAACTTTACGTATATCTCCAGTCAGCGTTCAGTAGAGATGTATGAACTAAGCGAACAGCTTAATTTAAATGCAAAGTACTCTTGTTTGATGTGAATTGATTCTAAATCGGCCGACAAAGTGAAGATTTTGCTTGAGCTGTTTGAAAAGTCAACTCACTAATATTACATAGCATAAAAACTATCTATTTGCAAATCGTACATCTGAGCCCTACGCAATAAATAATCTTCATGTAGAATCCTCCTAACTTATAAATGAAAAAATATAATTCGTTTTTAGAGTAGTGTTTGAAACCCCGCTGAGTTTTGAATATTAAGAATCTAAAAGCTTTTAAATGGTGATGAATGGAAATGATTGAGTATTTATTGCTTTTATTCCTGCTTTGACATTGGTTTAAAGGAAAAGTCCGGGATACTGGCATATATGCCTAAAATGGTAAATAGCACAGGATAGAACAAAACAGTAGCTATGGTCGTAAAAAGTTGCACATCTTCCCAAACTCAATGTGTTTCAACTGTTAATATATGTTGTAATCTTGGTAAAAAAGTGGAAGAGGTTAGTAAGACTTACTCGATTCCTCTCGTATCTCAATGATCACTTCTTTGTCCCTTTTTGACTTCCTGTTTGTGTTCGAACAAGGTAAGTATAGTATCATCTCTTAACTTCATCTTTAGAGGCTAGTAATTAAGCAATTTTGCTCTTAAGTCTTCTTGGAATATTTCCAGAAAAAAATGGCTTTCGCACATTACTTTATTTCTGGAGAAGATGAAAGAATCAATGCTCCATCCACGACTTATGTTCCTAAGCCAAACCCTGATTCTCTTCGTCTCGGCTTCTTACATCGACTTGCCACTCACCTTATGCACCCATGTCATATGGACACCATTGACAGTTTGACACCGTGGAATACTGAAGGCTTTTGCAACGTATCTAAAAGAACTGTACTCATAAGGGCTCAACTTGTGGCAAATCACTGATGGCTTCAACTACATTTACTCATATTTTGGCGACTTCACTTTGAAAAGTACTGCGTGGGCGGCGTCATATCTCCTGATTGAGTCTGAAGGGGAAAATGGGGCTCTGAATGAATAAAATATACGCTGCCGATTGTTAATATAAGTTGCTCTTTGATATATTGCCAAGAAACGTGAGAGTAAAAAGAGCAGTAGATTGACATTTACCATTTTAGACATATTAGTAATATCCCAGACTTTTCCTAATATCAAAGAGAATCAAGACTGGGCTAGAGGGTGGTTCTGATCCGCACTCCTTTGTTTGTGACAGTGGCAGGACTGCAAATTCATAATGGTTCTATCAGGGTGGTTGAAGCGTCGAGAGAACTAGTGAATTTAGCTAAGAATTCGTTAAGAAATTACACCATCAAACTGAGGAAGCTGTGTTATTCAACAAAAAAGAGGGATAAAAACGTATGGAGCATTTACTGTTGCATAAAATGAGACCACCAGACTTTTCCCGGTGATCAAAGAGTTGTCCATCGGTTGCATCGAACATGCACACGTAAATATTGACCCTGGCGAGGATGCTGGCCGTGTTTATAATGAGCGTCGAGTTAGTTCCATTTCTTGGCAGTAAAATATTTTCATTTTTGCATGGAAAGCATTGTGACGAGGACAATAATACATGTCACCTTGGAGGCTTCCAACAAATTTAGTTGGTAAATTGAACAATTGAGTTTATAATACAAAGTTTACATTTATTTTATTTGTGGCAGAGGAGGATACTTGTCGATAAATTTGACGGTTTGCTGTGCTCTACAATGCTCTAGGTGTGCACTTTGCAAGACATGTGTTGTGTTCAAACGCTTTATCATTATTGGAGAAGGAATCGTAATCGTGCTTTGTTCACGGCGTGAACACGATATAATTGCACTATTTAATGATTAGATTTGTATTGATGTAGGTAGTTGATTATTTAGAGTTTGAGTAAAGTGCAACTTGAAAGTTATACTGTGTAGCGCTCTGTCCTCGTTATTGTCTGCTATGCGATCCTGTCGTTGAGCCTTGCTGCGGTTATTTCAGATCTAACAAACTGACAAAACGACCTTTGCGTCGATTGGGCTCAATACGTCGAGCACGATCACGAGCGAACGGTTCTGCATTCAGTAAAATGTTGTCAAAATAATTAGTCTAAATCTTCTTTCTTGTTGTGTATGACGGCTACTATTGCTATAGGAATCTTACCCTTATCGATTTACTGGCGATTGAAGCAAAAGCGGTGATCAAGCAGCGGTGAAGTATATCAGGTTGATACGGAAGGCGAAATGAACTAGTTTGTAATCTCTCAACGTTGTCATAATTTTACCGTCTACTTGACAGAGTGCGACTGAGCTCGTGTGCAATGCTATTCTTTATGGAGCTATTGTAATGAGATTACTGAATATAGGCCATGAGAAATATGGCATGTTTAAAATTCTTGGCCACAAAAGTCGTCAAATCACATCAGGAAACATTTTTGGTCGATTCTATTGCCAGATAAGTAAATTTTTGAAACATTTCTGTCAAAGCACCTGCTCAAATTTGGTAT
>JAAAKL020015230.1:0-11583 GCA_010016065.2 Carybdea cf. marsupialis auct. non (Linnaeus, 1758)
CGTGTTTGAAAGGAAAATAAAATGTTAGTCGGCATAGGATTATCCTTCAAATAATATGCAACACAAGAGAATTCAAAGTTTTGGTCTGTCAATCTGAATAGTTGTCATCGTTGATTTTGCCGAAATAAGGTATTTCTCAAAGTCATTCGTGAGTGGCCTTATTCTGGTCACTTAATAACATGTGTGTGCCAATCGTCAATTTTTTAAGGCTATTTTGGGTTGCACCATAATTCCACTATACAATAAGTTACCAGCAGAAAATGTTCCAGACAGTTGATATTTTCCTCAAAATATTGGAAATTCCTTCAAGAATTCCAGTTTCCAATCCTATTTTGAAAGCGTGTAAATACATGAAAACTATTGTTACAGTTTGTGAGCTCTGAAAGTCATCTTAAGCTAGGAAAAGTATGTATAAGAAGTGGCGTATATGAATACATGAAAATGAGGCTCAAGATTATCTGAATAGTTTGTTAAATTTTTTAGGGTTTTCCAGGTTCACTGCTAATCACCTGTTGTTGTTTCTTGTTTTGGAAAAGAAACTGTATGCACGCACAATCAGATACCTGTTTACACATGTACGTATATACCGGTGTCACTGCAACCTAAACTAGTAACCCCTACCAGCAAAAAGAGAAAATCGTAAAGGGAGCATTGATTCATGAGTTAAATTAAGCTGCAGTGTATGGCTTCAATTTTTCTCTTCAGGGTAGAAACAAAAATTAGAAGCGTATGACGAAAAGATCAACTTTCCAACTCGAATTTTGTAATTTTTTACTATTTATTTTTCCAAATTGCTGTGCATCTCTTGAAATATATCTCCACTTGAGGCAACATCGCTGAAATTGAAGATCCGCTATCACAAACATTCCGCATTTCCTCAATTACGTGCCCTGAGCGATAATTTATTTCAGCAATTTTGGGGGGTGCTTATTCGAGGGAAGAGCGTATTCAAATAAGAATAATAAACAAAAGTTCAAATGCTTAAAACTGAACACCTTCCATAACGCGAAGCCAAACAATCTCATACGAATAAATCAAGGACCCTTTTACTCCATGTAAAGTGATATCTTTTTGCTAAGTCATTATCTTTGGGGTTGCTGCTTCTGCACTGAGTCTGTTATACATGGATATGGCTTATCACGTTCAGCTTCCACGACTAAGAACGTAGTCTTCAATCTTTCTGTGCCTACACTGCATGGCCGCCCAGCCTTGAAACAGTGTATGCTATCACCTTCCGAACAATGTTCCGGGGGAGTATTCGAGGGGCGTTTATTTGAAACTTTGATCTGTTTAAGGGGCACATTAATGCCGGTTCGTTATCATGGGGTCGCATGAGACTTACAAGCATTCGAATACAAAACGCTGATATAAAAAAAACTGCAACCTTTGTCATTTAGTGCTTAAAGTTTTATCGATGATGACGTATTACATACAGATAAATGTTACACTGCCTTCAACCCAATAACAAAACACGTATTCCTTACGCGCTGCATATATAAACACAAAGCCGCGTCAGCCTATCTTACAGCTGGACTTGTAACACAGTTCTTGTACTCTTATGTCCCATGTTCAACGCAATGCTTTGTCAACTTCAACGCCCTTCTGCCAACCCGTGGCCGACAAACATCTTGCTCCATAGAAGATGCACATGCAGCATCCAATTGTCTACAACCCAACTCTTAATGGTGGTGATATCAAAATCACACCATCGCCTCTAACAAACAGCATTGGGACGTTTCGTCTCGTTTGCTAAAAGAGAACAAAATGAAAATGGTTATACGTCTATACGTCCTCTTCTTTTCGGTAACTAAAGAAGAAAAAGTCTTTCAAGCGCAAGCATCTGAGCGGTCTTAGCAAAATTTGCATTCAAGTTAAAACTACGAGTACAAATATAGCATCTTCAATCCTCTTGATTGATAGGCTGTGCTCATTTTGTAGGGGTAACGCGGTATAACGCCAACCTACTTCCTAACAGTTTGGCCTAGAGAGTGTTCCACTTTACACTGTTCATATCTGAGACGCAATACGCGTGATGAGACTCCGGCTGGCTGGCCAAATGTGGAGAAACAAATCGGAACTTGCAAGCGACATCCCTCTCTGGCAGCCAACAAAAGGTAAAAGATCAATCGGAAGGTCTCGCCGATCCTACTTTGACCAACTGACAGATGACTCTGGATGCCTGCTAGACGACCTGCCAACAGCAATGTCTCGTTGAGATGGTAGGCAGGAACAAGTCAGGAGAATCCGAGAAGAACTCTCGACTTGATGATGATGACCAAGTTTATTTGAAACGCGGTATTGCGCAACACTATACACTGGTCTGGATTAAATTAGAGTACGTCAAACACATATATCAAAATAATGGATCTCAAAGTAATGGCAAATATCTAGCAGGAATCTGGCGTTCATGCGTGAAATTAATTATACGAACACCATCCGCATGACAGATAAACCATCCGAATACAACCTCAATATGGTTGAGGAGCACACCAGGGAGGAACGAAATAAATGTCTTCTTTGCAGTTGCAATCATCTCTGTTAGATGACATCACGTCACGTGCGCTTGAGGGAAAAGGTTACCAATTCCGTTTCCAAGCGGTACAAAAATGCGAGAGCACGTGAGGAAGGAAGCAGAAATACTGCTACGTAACTCCTGTAAATTTTCGCTTTGAAAGAATCAAACTGTCTTTGCTGCATGATTCACTTCGTTCCATACTTTTCTAACAACAGTTTTAATAATTCATAATAATTTAAGTTTTTTGTATCTACTCTAAGCTGAGGTCAATGGAATAACTTTGTGTCTTCAGTATCTTGGTTTTGTAACATGTTTTGCAATACAAGGCGGGAGGAGTAGCTGCGATACCACTACGTTTTTACGTCAAAATACAATCTTTTAAAAAATTAGGCCAATAGTCATAAAACAGAAACGTTTGCAAATTTATGAAAATTTAATATATGCCCCTTTCCAAAAAAGATTTTTTCCTTGATTCAAACATGCAGACTGCGTCCATGAATTTATAGAAGCATTTGATTCTGCGATAATCTGACACTAGCGGTCGTAAATTAGGCATCCTACTGATTTCAAAAGTTTTCAATCAAAATTTTTCTGCATACTGTATCCCTCACGTGTTATTTGACCCGCACCACGTCTGCACCGTCTTCGTCGACCCTGCAGTACTTTAACGGATTCAAAAACGTAGTTGGAACCTATCGAAAAAACATGACATTTTCAAAAGCTATTTTGGAATCCTTTTACCGATGAGTATGTTAGTGCGACCCAATCAGAAGGATTTTTAACAATTCGGAGAAAAAGAGTTTAACCCAGAGGACTGAAATAATGACTTTCTCCTTAACCTACTTTCTGAATACTAAAGCTCCTTTAATGGCTTTCCGTTCTCCTCAACTTGATGTTTTGCTAGAACATCCGTTTTACCGAACAGTCGATGACATAACTTTAGCACGATTCTGAATGTAGTGATGATAAACCTGTGAATTCCTTTTCGTGAATAAGCCGAGAAAACGCATATCCAGTCTGTTGTTTGAACTTCGACTACAAGAGAACTCAATTCTTCGAGCGAGAGCCTACGAGATCATTACCATGCCAACAAAATGCAAGAAGCCAAGTTGCATGCCTTAGATTTGGCTTTTTATGATTTCGACTCGATCATAGTTTGAAGACTGAGAAAACTATCGTAACATTCAACTTTTTCGATGAATATGCCCTTGAATTAACTATTAAAGGTACGACGAGATTACTGTCGGTTTTAGTTCTGTTCTCTGACTGAAGTCAAAGAAACGTTCCAGTGATTGCCCATCAAGGAAAATCAGTGCTGGTGAAAATGCCACCTGACAACTTAGCAACTATGGCGCACCTAATTCTACTACCGAAGTTGTATCCTACACCCTGAAGTAAGTGATGTAACCACTACGCATCATGCCACCACGAACGTAGAGGCAGAACCCTCTGAGTAAGAGACCAATGTGACTGACTAGCCTAATATGTGGACTGAGATCCAAGTTAAAGTCTTTCTAGCAAAGTATCCAAGGCTACGTACAAGAAAAAAGCTTATCAAGTTCCTTGTCCTAGCTACACTGCGTCATTTAAGCCTAATATGACATTTATAGCATACACTGGTTCTCAAGAAAAATACATTTTCTTGTCAAATTAACAAGAGATGTGCTGCTCTTGATTTTTGTTAACATGAACTCTATCTACGATTTTTTACAAGTCTTCAATAATTCACAGTATGTTGTTAATCTGCAGGATGGGTCAAGCTCATAGTTAATGTAGTGAAAAAACATCATACCATCTCCATTTCGTCGGAGGAAACTGACAGGGTGTATTTTCAAGCATTATGGCATTATTCAATTGCTAAACACTGGGAAATGATTACCTTAGGCTATTCCAGCTATTACACATTGAATTTGTCTATTTATACTCTCGATTTTGAGGAGTTTAGAGCCTCGTATTTTTAAAAACACTATTATTATGGAAAAGGACGTAGTTAAACAAACCAGGCTACATCCCGGGGAGATATTCCAAATTTTACGCTGTACACTGATTGCCTTGTACCAGTTACTTTCTGCATTAAGTGAGTTGTGTGTCTTGTACTATAGAATAGCTACATATAACCTGTAATTGTTTTACCTAAAAAGATTCTGGAGCCACACTTCATAATTCCCTATTCTTCTGTATTGTTAATTTACACATATGGCTGCTTTATAATAAAAATAGAAGTATATAAGATCAACATAGCCAATTAATATCAATCATCATTACCATAGAAATTGCCAGGTAGAAATTTCTATCCTAAATAAATCTAATTTTGAAATTAAATATACAGAGCAAATAATACTGACTTTCTCATTTAAAGGAAAACTGTTCCCTATGTTCATCCTTCCTACATCCTCCCTATATCCTTCCTATATCCTCCCTACATCCTTCCTACATCCTTCTTACATCCTTCTTACAACCTTCTGACACCCTCCCTAGATCCTCCCTACATCTTTCTTACATCCTCCCTAAATCCTTCATACATCCTTCCTACATCCTTCCTACATGCTTCCTATATCCATGCTTTTGTTGCATAGAGCTGGAGTTGCTGTTGTTTGAATACAAGTACTTAAAACAAATACTGTCACATCTTTCCCACAGCATTCTGTCTCAACAGTGAACAATGGGCCATCAGACTTTAAATTCTTTAAGGAACATATCACTTTTAAGAAGCAAGATGCCAGACTGCATTCTCTGTTGTGATGGCACTGGCTACAGAAAGCTGGTTAGCTCCAATGACTCAGTTTCAAAATGTTCAACACACTAAATATGTTAATGTAAACTACCATAACTTCTTGGAGTAAGGTTTTCCTTTCAGATAACATATTATTAGTTTCAAATTTTTATATACAGGAATTGTCAAAACACCTCAAAAAAGTTTAACAGATAATCAGCTCTAGTCACTAATGAAACATTACACATCATTTGACATACAATTCAGTATTAGAAAAAAGAAATTGCATTAAGAATCTATATTTTGTAAGACAATCTCATAACATGAAGCATGTGGTCTCTTTTACATAGTGACTTTGACCATAAAACTGGGAACTTCCTTTCAATGATGAGACTGGAAATGGCAAGGCCTTTCACACACTGATCAGAACATTAATGATTGCAGAGAACAGATCCTAAATGCTTGCTCTTATTAAGATTTGATTCAGTACTCAGAGGTGCCTTGGCCTATTGGATAGCTCTCATGACTTCTATTCCTGGCCGTTTACATTTCATTCCCTAAAGATCTATTAGTGATGTCAGCAAGGGCATCCAGTAATAACGTGTTCTATGCCCCAGTAACAGTCCCAAGAATATGGGCACCTCCTTAGCTTCTTTTAATGCACAAAATTGGCATTTTTCAGTATATTTCATAGAAGGTTGCTGTCATACTTTGAACAGTTGGCACAATGATCACCAAAATAAGACCATACCATTTCAAAACCATGAATGGAGTTTGAATGGATGCCTATTATGTGATTTACCTAACCATAACAATGACTTAACCTTATTTTTATTTGAAAACTGGCTTTGCATGAAGGGCTGGGGCTGGAACCCCACAAAGTAACTTTGCGACCTTACCTCACCCAGTACTGACCCTTGCCATACATCTAGTATCAGTATTTGCTACTAGGATTGTGAAATAGTTTGGGTTTGATTAATGAAGCTCATCACATATGAATCATTCCATCATCAAGTTTATTGGTTAAGGCTGGTCAATATGACATTTTGCAAAATTTGGTATCATTTTCTGTTGTTTACCAAAACGTGCCTACCTTCATGTAGTGAACTGTCAAAATTCATATGTTTTGAGTAATGGTAAATAAAGGAATTATGGTAGTTTTTGTTCCTAAATTCCAGGTCTTTTTGCTTACATGGGAAGCCTTACTCTCTTGTCATAGCTATCTGTCGTTGTATTGCTGGAAGTAATTTAAACAAACTACAAATTTTCAAATGCAAATTTAGAGCAAATCTGTTAGATCTTTTAACATCACAATGTTCACCTTAAAACCATAAATCTTTCAAGCAACTACAATTCAAGAGAAGGAAATGAGAGGCAAACATTTGCTGGATGGCCCAAATGCACCCTCCCTGTCAGAACAGAGTTAAAAAGACATCATTAACATTTCTACGATGTTATGTTTGCAGACACATGGGGCATAGAAGAAATAGATTTACATCTGGGGCAACAGGATACAATGGGGAACAGTAAGACAGAGGGAATCAAAACAGTACAAAGTCAACTGGATGGTCAGACAACGCTACTTTGATATAAGCAAACATCATGTTGACTCACTGCATATGTTGATCGGAGCACTGCTTTTTCTGACTAACATGTAATGCAAAAGGATTGAATGAGAAATTTATCAATTGTCCAAAACTCTTTGCCTGAAGAACACTCTCTAGATGATACCATGATCACTTGTCGTTTTTTATCTGAAAAACCCTGGAACTTTCAGTTTCACATCTGGGAATGCTGATGCAGGGATTAACCCTTGTGACAAGTGATGACAAGTAAAAATAAATAAAAACTGTACACTAAATATACTGTAATGGGTTCCTGACTTCCTATCACAATACTTTACCTTAAAAATTTCTTCATAAGTTTCTTCATCAATCTCTACAGTTGTAATGACTTCTTCCACATCCCCTAACACCATGTTCAAATGTTGATCATATGCCTGCAAAGAAATCCATACACTGACATGCTTTTAAGCTGGCTTAGCTAGAAACAACTATATATCTAAAATTTTTACAAAACAATTGTCTAGTGATACCAAATCAATTGAACCGTTTTGTATTATTATATCCAGGGCTATGCAAACACTGTAAGTTGTATGGGAATAAACATCTATGTGAAAACCTGTAAATTGGAAAATGTGGCAACAAAATCAGAACCATCTGTTTTATGTCTACGAAGAACAAAAAAGGCTGAATTTCCAGCTGTGAAAAAGTGATAGAGGATTTTTGGATACACCTTCGAGAAAGGTTTCATATCACAAACTCCATCTATTGTTCTGTGATGTCATAGTAGTGATGATGCAACACTAAAGCTATTTTAACCAGGCAAGGTTGAATCTGTTGTACTAACTCTGTTGTTTGCTGGTAGATACAGCCTGTGTGCCTTTTGAATGTTTCACCTCAGTATGTATGATACCTGCATTGTCTTCTGGTGCTGAACTGACAGAAGCTGGAGTGTCCACTCTCACAGAAACTCAGATCGATGAGCTAGTAGCTATCTTCAGCTTCTTACTTTTGGCTGGAGCTTGAGACTGCTCTGTAGGCAATCACCTTCTTTTGGGGAATCTTTTAGTCAATATTGAAAACATAGGGAAAAATAAGGCTGCGGTGAGCGTTTCAGCCCCCAGCAATATTAGGTATCTCTTGGCGTTAATGAATCATATATAAAGTAATGGCATTCGGAAGCAGAAAAAATCCTCCATTGCTACACAATACCAGAGCAGTAAAGGGCAAGTGAGAAACAAGTAATGTATTGATGAACAAATAACAGAGACAAAGATTCTCTGTGTAGTACAATTACCGTACAACTGTACATGTAATGTACACAGATACTCATGACTATCTTGGCAGGAAGTCATACAAACACACACATCAACATGTGGCTGTTGCAAGTTTCAATAAGATTCCCCTACTGAAGAAACTCTGTAACAAGAATAAAGTAACTGCCAGCAGACTTATCTAAGCATCCACAAGATTTGCTGGGTAGGGTTGGAATATTTCTGATTGAGTTACCGGTAATGTAGTACAGTTTGCACCGTGTTACATTAATTATCGGGAATTTCATACTAATAAACTTACGTGTAACCTTCCACGAAGTTCTCTATCATTCCTCATCTTTACATAAACCTTTTCGTCCAGGCTAAGACGAATAAGATCGAGAGGCTCCTCGACAACGTTTGTAAATGATCCCGTTTCTTGAGCCGCCATCTTCACTTCAAGAGTCTCTTCTGCATTTGTTTGTGTAATACGCACCAATATGTTATGGCGCGTGTTTCGCCATGGTTCCAAGCCCATCGAAACAAAAAGAAACTTTTGTTGCCCTTTATCACGTAATCCATAAGTACGTGTAAAAGTCAGGAAATGAGAACTCTAGAAACTTGTTTGGTGTCCTAAACTTGTTTTTTGCAGGCTCAACCTTGTTACCACGTAACCTGCCAAAGTGAGTAGACCTAGACATTTCCTTAGGGGAGCGAATGGCTGCAGAATGGTCAGTCATCATCAATATTATCAAACAAGTCAGTCTTTAAAATTACCAAATAGTTGATTTCCAAGCATGAACGGGTGGCACAAGTTGTTAGGCTCTATCTCTCTCACCTATTTGAAAGTGAGGATTAGCATAAGTTGTTGGCAGTGTGAGTACCGAAGCTAGATTACTACTACTATTTTCCTCTCCTATAACTGCCCTATCTATTTTTCTCCTCACCTTTTGCTCCCCTCTTGAACAGTAGATTTTTTATGGCCTAACATCCGTAAAGGTGAGCCATGAAGTTTGTCTTGCCGTGTCTAGGCATAAATATTAGGCAGAAGTCAATCATTTCAATACCTATCATTTTATGCTTAAAAGAGAAAGTGATTTTCTGGTATGAACATGGCAATTAGTTAAAGGTCAGGTGTACTGAGCTGCCGTGACGTCAACATCCCTTTATGAAACTGATGCCTGGATTACCCATCGTTCACACGTTAAGAAGTTCCATGCATACATGATGAAGAATAGCAGGAGTACCATTAACATAAGCATGAAGTTGAAATTTTCACGTTATTGTTTTGCAAAGCAATAGGGTGAATTTGCATGATAAATAAGTGGAATCCCCAGCTGTGTAATCCTAGATGGAATATTAAAGCCAATAGTTGGGGAAAAGCTTGCAGCAGATATCTTATTCAGTCATCCAAGACTGAAACTCAAGACTAGATCGCAAAATAGAGAAAGGGTTCGGGGATCATCAAACAACTTTCTGAAAAAGCAGGGTTTAGGTTAGTGATAAAGATCTATAGTTTTTTTTACAATTCTGATACACTGTAGTTTTCATTGGTATTAAGTTACGTTTTAAGCCCTTTTATAGGCTTAGCAGTCATGTAAAGACATACACCGAAGAAGATTTTAGTAGAAACACGTACGATGCGAAAACATTTACTTATATATAAATAAATATATCATTGTAAGCGTAATTATTTCCTTTTCTCTTCTCATAAATGTATTTACTCGATACTTTAAAATAAGTACATAAATTGTACCCAAATTGTATTTTTCTGTGTAGTTTCTTGGTGGTATCTCTTCATATTTCAAATGGATACTTACTTATCCATTCACAATCCAGCAAGGGCAAGAAAAGCTGTAAAGAAAAGTGTTACCAAACCGAAATCTAACTTGCTAAAAAGTTGTAATCATTTTGATTGACAGCGAGAGAGAATAGGAGATGTGTGACACCTTAGCGGGTTTTTGGTGTTCTACCAGTTAAAGATGCTGAGAATTTCAACGTATTGCATATCAACCTATTAAACGACAGCCCATTTTTACAGTCCCTGAAGCCAAGGATAACGAATTAAATTCTCAGTTGAAGAGGCATTGAATTATGGATCTACGTTTGTGACTTTACCAGAAGCTCGTTATTGGTGTGCCAGATTTATCTCTGCTATTCAAAATAACATTTGCTAGACGTTAAAAAACCCAGTAGATAATCGAGATGTAACGATTATAATCGGGATCGTGGAGCACAAGGATTGCATAAGCACAATATATTTCTGGTTTATAAGTGTGGTTTCTAGTGCAGATACAGTCAGATTTAACTTATTTAATTCTATTTCCATCTTTAGAATAGTTTGTATGAATAGATGAATATAGTTTGTTTTTAACTGCAGCACAGTCAAGAGAAGGTTAGGCGGATTAACTACCAAAGGGCTTAAAATGTTAAGAAGGGCAGTAAGAGTTTAAGACTCATAATATCTATAGTGGATGAGTATTATATAGTATTCATGTTAGCTTTGTTTTTGTTGTTCTTGTCGTCCGCGTTGTCTAGGTTACTGTCGTTTTTATTGTCCTCTTCGCTTTATTAATTTCTTGCTGAGTCGGCCCATCTTTGCAACCAATCTATTCCGTCCATTAGGTCCTATTCCTCAAGACTCAGATGCCTCTTTGCCTCCCTTCACTTCCTTTTTTCACTTTTTCTCTTCCCTCAACCTGACTTCTCTCGGTCAGTTCTATTAATTCATGTCCGTCCATAGATAGCAATCTGGCATGGAACCTGTCTCTCAACCCTCTACAGTAATGACAAGACTCAAAGCCGTATATTGTCATTATTGCTCCTTCCCTCTCCCAGTGAGACACCTCGGGCATTGCAACATATTCATTCCTTTGTTCATTAGCCTTCCCTCGTAAAGTTTCTTTGGTACCTTTATTTATATTCTAAATGTAGATACAAAATTGCTGTTAAATAATAGAATCATCTTACTCGCAGCATGCTTACGAGCTACTGTTAACGCAGGCCATTAATTAGACAATTTGTTCCGATACAGTTATTTCCATATTAAAAAATATAGCTTCATAAAGTAGCAAAAAAATTTTGTACTGCAAATCGCTTTTCGTCTGAGACTCCCCGGAGTATAAAATTGAATTGAACATGTAAAAAAGCAATAAAACTGATTCCAAACTGTGTTTTAAAAGTAGCTAATCAGAACTCTAACAGCGAGATTAGTGTTGTTTGGACCAATCTGTGTCCGAGGAACTCCGTGGCTCAGTGATTACAGATGCTTTATATTATATAAACTCTAATACATTCCTTGTAATTATGAAATCAACACATTCTCATTTTCTCCATAAACTTTCCCGTCCACGTGGTTGCTATAATTGTAAGCATGGATCTTGACTCTAGAGAGTCTCGCACTAAATCACCTCACCGGTTTATGTTTACTCAAAAGGAAAATATTGTTAGTAATTTGGGGTACTAAGCTGGATTTATCTTTCTTTGAATAGTTTGTTGGTGGTACAAAACAATAAAACTGCACGAAATAGCGAAAACATT
>JAAAKL020015231.1:0-11582 GCA_010016065.2 Carybdea cf. marsupialis auct. non (Linnaeus, 1758)
AACCAACACAGTTTGAAGCTTGGAATCTGTTGTTTCAATTTCGTTCCCTAAGTCATCCAGCAACCTGGTAAAGCGAACAAATATCAAAACCATTGGTCAGTGAGTATTTACATCAATAATATTACCATGGTAACTAACTTACTGACGGAAGATTTACTCAAGGGGGTGATTATCATAGTGTGGAAAGGCGGACATTGGGTTATGAATGATCAATGGCACATTTTGCAACGAACTTTACATTCCGGAACAAAATATCCGAAGGATGAAGACACAAAACATGAGAATGGATCAACAAAATAACGGCTTAAAACGACTCTAAAACGTCTAACAACAGATATGCGTTGGCAGTCACTTTCAACTCGTATAAAAATAAGGCATTCCAAACGACATAGTGCCCCCCTTCCCCCTGGAAGGCTCCTACAGCAGCAACGGAATTCTTTATAAAGCGTAGAACCTGGTTACTTTGTTATCAAACATGCCGGCGCTTGCACTTCTTCACTTTCAAACCCTTTCTCCTTCTTTCTTTTTTACTGCCTTCTCCTCCTTCTTTCTTTTTTATTTCTTTCCTCTCCTTCTCCTTTTTCTACTATGTGTTCTGCCAGTAGGCAGGTTCTCTTTCTCTTCAAAGCCTACATAAGATCCATCCTTTCCTGATACCGGTATCCCTGTTCGCTTTCTTCCCGAGGTCTTTTGCCCTTCAAAGCATCCCTCTATAACCCTTCTGTATCCCTAAATTCTTCTCAGCAGATTCCTCTCTTTCCCAATCCTCTGCAACACTTCCCCAACTGATTTTCAGCAGTCTATGCCAGAACTATATTTCAAATGCTTCTAATCTCTCTCTCCTTCCTCCCTCGTTCCCCCTTCTCTTTCCTCCCTTCACGTTCACCTCTTAACCTTATATGCATTTATGTCAATTTCTCCACGTTCGTTTTGAGATTTCGCTTGCACTAAGGATGCTTCCCACTATTAGTTGAAAACGAGGCGTAGCAGTCAAGCTTTTCAAAAACATGTAACTTTCCACATCTTACTTGAAAGTTTCTACCAAGTTCCTACTCTTATGCAAAAAGTCAATGTGGTAGGGGAGATGACTTAGCTCAAGACTGTGACAATTCTAACAATTAACGGGAGGATCATTAGGGAATTCGAAAATTTCCGTGTGAACTTGAAATCCACTCTACTCCCTAGTTTTCTATCATTGCAAGGGGTGGGTGTTTTCCATGATTTAATGAATTCAACATAATCAATAACCCCAGGGAGGGTGAAATATTTCTTTTCAGGCGGTGCTTTTCACGACAAAAATTATAGTATCATGCAAGATGAAGGGTTTCTGCTTATACTTACACGTGCTGTTCATCAAGCTCTGTTTCTATGCGTTGACCCATATGTTTTAGTACTCCTACACTTTGGCCCACCTTTTCAAGTTCGTCGTTCTGCTGCTCCATCAATAACTTGAAAATAATAGGTTGAATAATCATCACTTTACATATTCTAAAAGAGTAACTAGGAGAGAGCTAGTGCTAGTCATGGTGTATATTTAGATTGAAACAAAATGATGAGTGTATTGTGCACTGAAACCGCATCTATTCATAAACGAACATGCAAAAGCACATTCACTATTGCAAAGAACGTCATACATAGTTATATCATTTCTGTTGTTATTTATCAATCTGTTTACAGGATAGTCCCATCAAAAATATACATAGTATATACATAATAAAATATATGTACATGTCCGTTTTCCTTGTGAGTGCTGTACGGTTACAATCAAAATGATGAGACATATGTTGGTGTTGATTGTAATTGGTTATTTTCATATTAATGGCACAGATTGGGTAGACATAGCAGATGTCTGATAACACAGCCATCATTGGACCTCATTCTGGGATATTCCTGTAGTGTATCTTTGACTCCCCTAATAAGATACTCAATTTCGCTATACTACAATTTCTCTAGAAAGTAAACTAACCCCAGAAATGTGCCAAAATATGAGTCACTGTATGACCATTGATAATATCATTTTTATACCATTCCATTAAACAGCTATCTCAAGTAGGCACCCCTCTCATCTAAGTGTCCCCCCAAAAAGTGCCACTTGACTATCGGTACCCCTCTTGAATAAGTGTCCTGGGTGCCAAACTGAATTACCTTTCTGACCTGAAAGACATTCTGATTTGGATTTGCTGGGGAAAATAAGGCATCTTTCCTGAACAAACGCCTTCTTTCAGGAAAAAAAAGGTTATGAGTTTTATACCAAACTATCTGAGTTACTTCTGCTGTTTATCTAACATTGATACTGTAAATTATTCTGATACTGAAGACCTAATTAACATAACCACCATCATACTGGATGGGGATGACGAAGATGATTATAATGTTGCCACTGAGACATTGAATTTAAGACTTAGAATATGTGTTTGAAAAGAGAGGATTTGAAATGATAAGTTTAAATAGATACTAAAGACATATTTCTCTCATATATATCCAAACGTAGAATATGCTTTAACAGTTTAAAGTTTACACCTCCCCTAATGCTTCATACGGAGAATCTTTCTTTTGTTATCATAGCTGTTACTTTGGATTTAGCTTCCCACAATAATAAAGTGCCCACCCTGGATGAGCCTTAGAATTTAAAACTTGCTCCTAAATACGTGATAAAGCATTTAAGTAAAGTCCCTCTTTTATATCCTGGGCACTTGTGGTTTGCAAACTACCACTAATTTCATCCTGTGATTTCCTCAAAGTTAACTGATGATTTACAATATCTGCAGTCATCAAATAGCAGAAACCCTAAACTACTTCCTCCTCTGTACCACAAATTATATAAAATCAAGAATATACTAATGAAATTCAAGAAAATACACTCATATCTAGTCTACAGCCTCACTAAATAATCCTTTGTCAAATAAAAGTTGATTAAAAGAAATTAAAAGAATTATTATGGGCAAAGAGCACCCTGGTTGATTAATTTTCTCAGTACATTTTAGCCTATTACATTTCCCTAACTCAGTTTCCACAGTTGTCAACAGCCCACTTTATAACCTCAAAAAACGTTTTCTGAGTTGGATTGTTATTCTAACATTACTATTTGTTATCCTTTAGCCTTCATTTATCTTTAACTATGATCATCTTACTTCTTTCTCAAGTGTGAGTAAGCAAGATATCTATAGCTTAAAATACTGATTTGTGCTCTAGGTCACAATGTAAACAGTACGTTTTCAAAGTGTTCATGAAGAAATGTTCTATCTATCTTTTCTGGCAGCAAGGTTCTTCTACCACATTTTCCACATTAATTGACAGTCTACTCCACTCTGATTGTGAGACAGACTGTGAGGCTTAAGTAACAATATTACACAGCAGTCATAGTTGCATAAGTTACCAGGCAAGGACCCATGTTGATGCCTGCATTGACCTACTTTCATAAAACATGTGTGTGTGTGTGTGCCTGGTAACTTATGCATTTGTATTCCCAAAACAATAACATAATATTTAAAAAGACACCAGGGAATGAAAAAGTTGTCACTAGTGGCATCTAAAGCAATAAACTCATAAGTGTGCTCTAGCAACCAAGCTAGGTCAATCCAGTTCATTGTCCAGAATACATAGTGCAAAGTAGTAGCCAACGGTGGAAGATTGGAAGCTGGTGTGCCAGTTATTGACTGGATTCACCTAACTCAGGCATTATGGCAGAAGCTGTGAATGGTCTCACAGGTTCAAATCTAATCATTGACATTTTCTATCTTACTTGCATCCTTTTAAGAATATTTCACATCCTCTCCTTTCAATAACATATACATTTTTTCATTTTTTCCCTAACTCTTCAACTGATGTCAGGATTCATTCCCCTCCTCCTAAATCCCAGTGCAGTTTCTGTCCTATAAAATATTGAAGCTTCATAAATTGTGTACTTTACAGTAATCAATAGATAGTTTACTGGGCAACAACCAAAAAACATGTCATCAGACTAGGTATATATTATTCATTTATTTCTTACCTGTTGCTGTTGTTGTGTTTCTTCAATAAACCTCTGATTTGACCTTTCCATTTCATTATCAAGCCGAGAAAACTTACTTGTGGCTTTGGATGGAACACCTATCAGGGCCTACAAGAGGAGACGATGGAGTTTATGCTACATACCATAAACAAGGAAACACAAGACTGAATGCTACGTATATACATGCCTTATGACTAAATGAAAGTGAAGGAGAAGCTGGCAGAATCACAAACGTTTATTTATAGCCCTGCTAAATAATCACAGAAACTTTCAATCAATGCACTTTTGTGGTATCTTTGTTTGTGAAACAGCATGTATGAAATTGTGGATTTGTTTGGTATACCAAGGAGAAAGTGTGTTCCAATAAGCTTCAACATTGAGTCCAATAGAAATAGAAAAAAATTATCTCTAGAGTATTCCCTCTATAATAATGACTAACCAACTACATAATCCATGACCAAAGTTGAAGATTACATACAAAATTAAGTGGAATAAACATCACTAATAGAACACAAAGCAACAACATCTGTATTGTCTTTGGAATTATAACCCTGAACACACATCAACAATACAAGCCTAGCAAGACTCCATAGAGTAATCCCTCTGACAACAGATTATGAGTATTTGTAGGGGGAATATGAGATACAGTTAGAAATATAAGAATCAGTAGCCTGGGGTTAGGAAATCACAGCTTGATGAAGTGCTTTATTAATAAGTTCTATGGATTTTATATCTGATGAGGAAGGACTAAGGTAGGCCTACATTAAGCCCCGAAGAAGTGATTTTATGGGGTAATACAAAAAAGGAGTTAATGGTTTAAGCAGCGTAGTCAAGTTTGAGGACCAGTGACTTTGTAAATATCATCATCATCATCATTTTCCTCATCAATACAATCATCACCATCACCATCACTGCCACAACCATCAGCAGCATGTGACAGCTGCTAGAAAATTGAGATAAAAGCAACCAAAACAGTGCCCCATTTATTGACCTCACTTGACATTATGGGAGAACAAACAAAATTTACAGATGACTTGCGCCCACAATAAACAGATAACCCATTCTGCAACTTGCTGAAATTAAACTGCAAAATATCCTGCGACATACATTTTAATGGTAATATATAATATAAAACACAAGTGCAATAACAGCAGGAACAATACCAATAACTAAAAGTGTCAAGACAGTTAATGAGATAAATGTTTTTTCTTTGCAACTAAATTTACTCCACAAAACAGAAAATTGAAGTAATCTGTGGCCCAGGGTATACTAGTATGTACCTTCTGGAATTAATGGAAGTGTACTGCTGGTTCATAATTGGCTCTGTTTCCTTCTAATTAGGACATTACATAAAACAACTGCATGACATGAAAGAAGCATTTGAAACATATATTTGAAACTTGATATCTATGGGGGAATACTGTCTTACTTTAGGATGACTGGTTGGGTCAGTAGTTGAAAATGATTCAATGATATATAAAGGATTTCATGCTCAGAAGCCCATCCATCTGTAGCACCATTTTCGAATGAGCAATTGTACTGATAGGAAAGGTGGTCAATATTTAATCGAGGAAAAGGTGTGGCACTTACTCTTACTATCAAGCTTACATCTTTCTATTGCTCTATGCCTTTGAACATTGATACAAAGAAAACTCATAGAGGTGTTTACCACATGGGATTCAATAGTAAATGGAGGCTTAATGAATTCTAAATTTAAAGCCCCCAACTTACTTACTTACTATCTGTAGCTTTGATTATAGTAAAGTTTCATAAAATAAAAATATACAGCATACTGATGCAAATAAAACTATTTAAACTGACATGTAATGCTTTTATAGTTTCAGAACACACCTGTCTTGTTCCATTTTCAATTTTTACTTTAGTGTCTGGGCTATGCACATGATCTTTTATTTGGTTAATTCTCCTTCTGGTATCCCTGATAAACTGTTTTCTATTATTGATCTCTCCGCCACTGAGCTTAAATTTCTGGGGATTAGATTCTACAATACCAATTGTTTCCTCCAAATCTTCTAAATCCCATTCTATACTACGAACACTGTTCTTGATTTCATTGGTTGTCCAATTAAACTCCTCCTTTCCTATGGAGTTTGGGTTGCTCAAGAGGTCTTGCCATCTGTCGTACAAGGACTGACAGCTACTAACTGCTTTCTGAACTTCCCTGTTAATAAAAAAGTAAAATCAGGAAATCACAATATGTTTGAAATAGATTATACAGTTTTAACACTGTGCACTACCATTTACAGGACCTATGATGGAGCATAGGGCACCTTAAGATACTGTTCATTGCTGCATAACTTGTTCTACTTACAGCATTATTAAAGAACTGTTGTGTTCACTGTGAAGTTAACTGACAAGTACCGGACTATAGAACATTTCCCAGGAAAGACATGTCTTAAAATGCATGAATTCTGGGATGATAAGGATGAGCAATACTAATCTGTAGAGTATGACCATGACTGGTGTTTCAGACTAAGAATGACACCTTGCTGGATAATTATGAAGACACAGCAAAGATAGACCTTGAATGCTGAACTAAGAAACTAAATACTTTGCCAGAAAGTCAGATACACAAAACAATGTTGTGCACTAAATTGAAAAATGCCTGTATACTCACACAGCTACAATATATCACTTTTACATGCATATAGTAAACAAGAAAGAAGAAAAGAAGAAAGTTGCTATATCAGTATCAGGAAAACGAAAGACATATTGGCAATAAGCAGAGGTCTTGCTCTTACAAGCTGCAAGAAACTGCTTGACCCAGATTTCATCCTTGCTGCCAGATGATAAGTACATTCAGGGTCATGTAGTTGTCAAGCAGTGGGCAACGTTACAAATTGAAAATCCATCAATATTAAATTCCATACTTGCACTCTCCATCATACTTCACTCCAATGTTTACAAACACACTAAAACCAAACATCCAAACAAAGTAACCACTCAACATACAAATAATATGAATATAGCCTAATTCTATAAACATCTACTACTGCCAAAATAAAATAAAACAATGGAGTCATGTAAATGTTTAATACAATTTTAGTATGAACACCTGTGATTAGTAATGTAATATCTACTATATACATAAATTTACTAAAATATAATGATATAGAAAAACCACAACCTGCAACCCACAGACAAATCAACTCCATACCAATATTACATTATGGTCAAAAGGCATATCATAAATAAGCAATCTTTCCTATAGTTGATTGGCCAAGAATGCATTATGTAGGCACAAAATAAAACAAACATGCTGGCTTGTGTACCATGTGTGTTGTCTGCTTGTAATGGACTGTGGTAATTTGATTCTTCCTCATCACTCAAACAGGAGTCTGATAAAGTACGAAGCATCAGTGCATTTTTATCTTACTTGTGGCAACTTATTGGGACTACCACTATTTATTGGTCAGTTAACATTTCATCTGTTGCTGAGAACCCCACCAAGAGCTAAAAGAGACTGCTCCTGGGTACAATCAGATAAAAGGGCCTCTACATAGGCAGTTTAGGTAATATTGTTGAGTAGCATTCTAAGGTCCCTGTAGCTTTCACTCTTGCTCCACTGTATATTAGACTTGTAATGTAAAATATTGGTGACCTACATGCTCCAAGTACTCATGATTTGCAACTACCTGCCAGTGGAAAATCAAACAGAACCTTCAAAAAGCCCTGTATGAAGAGCTGTAGCCATGTATAAAAAATCACTTACAAACAAGAGTTAATGCTATTGCTGCATTCTCAAATTTAGTACAAAATCCTTCAATAGGAACATAAGGTCTCATTCCCTGCTCTGCTTGCCCTGCAAGAAGCAAGGACTACTGAACCATCTTGTAAATTAAAGTCACTAATAAAAAGGCATTCAATTGCATACCCAGGTTCCACACAGGAACACAAGGCAACATGGCTCATCTAAATCTTACTTTTTCATACTGAACTGGATTGTTACATTGAAGAGTAAAAGAAAAAGGCCCTATTTTTAGAAGTTAACATCACTTGTTCCAACACTATGGAGTTCACACAAGTAACTTGTATGCGAAAATGCGATATTTTCTGATCCACGGCAAATACATTGTGTTTACAACGCCACATACTATTGATGTGCTGTTGAGTTTACTGGTATTCCATGATCACGTCATTGTAATGGATAAGGTGTCACTAGTCCACTTGCCATTGTGAAAACGAACAAGACTGAGGCTTCTGGAATTTTCGTGGACAGCCAACAAAACAAACAAAAGTCATGGGGACGTCAGTAACAACAAGTCACTGATAGGTCAAGTATTGAAGCTCAGATCACAGATGATTGTTGTCATACTCATACATGTATGAGCATTCCACTTGATCTTTATCCACACAAAAGATATTTGCCATGACTACGTTTGGCAATCCTGATCTAAGGACCTGCTTAATTGGCTTGAAATTAGACACAGAAAGCTGACATGTTGAAATTAACAGGTGATAATCGGTAGATTGTTGTTCAAGCCGATGCCCATGAAAATGACATCAACTGGTCTATTTACCTGCCGATATCACACAATACATCATGTTTTCATCATGCACACTGAACTTTAAAACTTCAAGTTGAAGTAAAACTCAGCAAGATCACAAGGAAAACAGCATCAGATGCTCTAACAGGATATGATGATTATGATAAATTGGAGATGTGAGTCGGATTACTCAGTATCGATATTTTCCCCTCTTGATCTTAAATGCTATGTTCATGTAACTGCACAAAAACTTGAAAAATGAATCCTTATCAACACTTTCAGTATATCCTATGGATTGATTTACGTTACAAATCAGTAAGAGTTCACGGAAATTTTAAGGGTGAACATGGTTATCTTGCTTCAAATAGACGTATTCTAGCAGCTCACAACTAACATATGGGCAGAAAGAAGTTGAAGCTTGTTATATTCTCCTCATTCGTAATCGACTTAATGTAATGAGAGGTATTACTAATACACGGCATTACGTCTCTGCTCTTAAGTTTCAACATCTCGAAGATTGGTAATACTAGTACACGAGTCTTACTATGCTATTACGAAACCAACTTTCGGCACGACTGTTATCGAATACCCAGTTCAAAGTGTAAAACTTTCTCTTCACACATACGTCTGCTTGGACTCAGTATCTGTCTATATTTTTACCCCTCGGCAAAATTTGGGTAAAGCTGTGAGGGATTAATAGTCTACTATTTAACTCTCTGGAAATCACTACAACGTACGCAAACGATGATTTAACAATGTTCACGAATATCTGAGAACCATTACTCATGTACTTCTCTTCTCCATTCAACTGATAACTCTACATGTCAATAATCATCTCTGGAAACGGGAAATCAGTGAAGGAAAAAGTTATAAACAGAGAAAAATATATCATATTCTAGAACAGCTGAAGCTTGACAGCCGAAAAGAATCAAAGGTACAGTCGCCACGACGCAACATATTGATTGCTGATTGGTCAATAAGGTCAAAAATACTACCGCAAGACTTAAAGATGGACGACCGCTCAGCCATTCCAAAACAAATGCCACGATGGTAGTCGTTTCAGTGAACGGAGAAAGAAAAGTGAAAACACACGGATAAAATAGTTACTTACTCTTTTACTACAAAGAATGGGTCCTCCATTTATTATTCCTTTCGTTTTCGTTCCGTTAAACATTAAAGGACCGGGATGAAAGACAAACGTCTCGTACTATCAGCTCCGCAGTCCCATACTTGACTCCTAGTGGTGGACGAGTTTGCATTTGGCAAATGTTTCTCAGACCGGAAACTTATGACTGTGACGTCATAAGATGTCTGTTGTCCCCAAGCGGTTCTATTGTTCTACTGTGAGAGGTGAAGTTTGTGCTCATAATAGGGGCTATTTTATCCCATTGTTTTCTCCTTACAACCAAAAGGGAAATCCCAATATCACGATATTTTGCCATCCTTTCACTTCTTTGTAAGCGGGGAAGTACTAATTATCTCTCTAAAGTTTCGAAATGATTTTTAGAAGTAGGCTATGTTATCTCTCTCTAGACAAACAGGTAATAAACGGATATGGACAGGAAGCGAATTGAAATACGTGAGAAAGTAGTAAGGATATCCTTAGAAGTGCATCATGCACGTCCAAAGATTTGTCGACCATAGTAAAAATGATCTTATTTGGCCAAAAAGTTGGGGCTTCAGCCCCCCAGTGGCGCTGTGTCTGTAACATTCAGCCCATTCTTAGCTATTAGCTACTAGCTCGAAGTGCAGAAAGCGATGCGACTGAGGCAGAAACTTGAGTATGTTGACAAGAACCAAGTATGATCTTATAGACAATCAATATATATCTTTCTTTCATTAGTAGTACCT
This sequence comes from Carybdea cf. marsupialis auct. non (Linnaeus, 1758), assembly GCA_010016065.2. Lineage (NCBI taxonomy): Eukaryota > Metazoa > Cnidaria > Cubozoa > Carybdeida > Carybdeidae > Carybdea > Carybdea cf. marsupialis auct. non (Linnaeus, 1758). The sequence continues at coordinate 10,348 of JAAAKL020015231.1, forward strand.
CTTTGCAAATAGATATACTGTATGCAATTTGCTGTTGCTAGCAATTTCTTATGCCTATCGATAAATCAGAGATTATGTGTTTCATAATCTCTGGATAAATTGACCTTATAGCTTTGCTTCAGCTACTCCAGGCTGATACGAATCTTGAAGTTGCTGTTAGAAAAAAACCATCTGCCCTTTGAGACGAGTGCCAACGTTGGATAAAGAGTAAAAGATAAAGTGTTCTTAGATTGAAGTGAGGTCGCATGACTGACAAATGTTTTCTTGTGTGACAGGTCAACGGAACAGAGAGTAAACTAGATAGATGATATGTTATTCGACCACTGTTTTTGGAGTCGATGTTTGACCACGGAAACTATTTTGGTTGCTGTTTATACGATTTCTAAATCTCGACAGTGTCTTCACAGCAACATATTTTCTTTCAAATTGTTTTCTCGTATCAAGTCCAAGTTAAGTAAAGCTTTATTAAACTTGGCACTTTATAACTACCTTCGAGTAATGGGGAGGGGGTGGGTGAAACATGAAAAGGGTCGGACCAGGGCCAGGACTCTACAATAGCTCTTTTAAATCACAGATTTTGAAAGAGGTTCTTTAGTTTCGGATTCACATGAACTAAAGCCCTCAATTCAATATAGCAACGCAGCATCTTAAACTCGATTCCTATCTTTCGGTTCCGGGTGTAATGGAAGGTAAGAAAGTATAAAGCAAAGTAATGCGCGCTGCACTTTTACTGAGATTATATATTATATTATATATACATAGAGAGATTTTAAAACATAATCTCTGATACACATTATATATGATATGATTGTTTATAATCCTTGATTTATTCAGCTTCATTCCTATGACAAACATAAGGGGCTTATTATTATTATTATTATTATTATTATTATTATTATTATTATTGATGCCATGAATGAGGTCGGTCACGTCCTCTGCTGGCTCCGTTGTTTTACTGCTTAAATAGGATACATGCCGTTTTAATATCACTAGCTTCGTTATATTTGACTTTTTGTTGTATTTTGGATACTTTTCAACATGAAAGGATTTGGATTCCTATTCTTTATCATCTACTTCGTGATTTGTAATTTCTGTGGAAAGGATTTTATTTCTCTTGGCCGACATAGATGGAGATGCAAAGCAAGACTTCCGTTGGACAATGCCTTCGAATTTCGAATTTCGAACTTCGAAACCAACAAGACAATAGAGAGCGGTAGCCATTTAATTAGTCAGGG
>JAAAKL020015233.1:0-11581 GCA_010016065.2 Carybdea cf. marsupialis auct. non (Linnaeus, 1758)
TTTTAACTGTCCTCTTCATAGAAAACCAAAAATTATTTTTTATTTGCCATGTCCATGTTTTCATGGAATTGCCCATATTCATATTTCTCTCGTAATATTCACGTAAAAGAAATTCATTTTAATACTCATCCCTCCCTTACAGTGGGTCACTTCACTTGAGCCTCTTCAATCTCCTCACTTCCGTCGAAGGAGGAGCAAAGTCACTGACAAAGTTTCGTACATCGGCTGAAGCCAATAAAACCATAAACTAAATCTTTTTTATGGCGGGATATACACATAAGTCAATAAATTTGTGAAATTAAAGAAATCCTTCCTCAATGCATATGCAAACTAATCAACTACATACAATCAACTTACCAAAGTGCTTTCGAAAGAACACATTGAGTCCTCGTCATCTTCTGATTCAAATGCGAATTCATCGGTGTAAGTTTTATTCACTTTGTATTTTCTCCTGGACGAAATTGTACTTTTCACTCTTAAAGCATACTTGTTGTTTGTAGCTGTGTCATCAGCTTTAGTTTCTATCCTCGCATGTTCCATGCCATGTTTTTTCACGTCCGTGCATGGGACAAGTTTTAAACTGTCCGTATACACTCCCGTTTTTTCACTTGGCTCGGGGTCATCAACAATATTACGCCTCTTTTTATGCTGTACAATTGCTGCTCTTGAACTGTTACGCTTCACTGTTTCGGAACCACTGAAAAATCCACTGTCATGATGCGGACTGCCGACTCTGTTATCGTCCACTTCTGTAGCTGTGCTTTCATTGTTTGCTTTGGTATGCGAAGTTTTTCTATGAAAATCACAAGTGAACTTGTCACTGCGAAGAGTAGCTGTTGAATTTCTCTCATTTAAGACAAAGAGGGGGAATCGAGAGAAAGGATAACATCCAAGACATTTGCCCTCGGGCTCTTTCCGCTTCAGCCTATAAAGGGGCGTTGCTTTGACTGCCGACCAGAAAATGTTTTTGATTGATTCAAAGAGAGTGTTTGGCCTTGAAGGAGTGACTACCTTATTTACATGAGCACTGTGGTCTTTATCTTTACAACTTTTAGCTTTCAAAAGCAGGTGAAAACTTTCATTTATCTTGGACGACGGAGGAGTCTCTCGTGAGCTGTGATATTCATCCTCCTCCTTTTCTGTAGAAAATAAACTCCCACTTTCTTGCAGTTTATCAACAGCGCGTACATTACTTGGCCCTTGCCGACTACCACTCGATAAAACAGGCCTGTCATTCAAGTCGGTGAAAGTCTCCTCTTCAGTGAAATCATCATTTGGCATTTGCTCTATATCTAACATCATTTTCCTATGCCTACGATTCCTTGTTTTCTTTCTTCGAATTCTCAAGCGGCGAGAATAATGGTGGCTCTCGTCAGATGAAGTCTCTTCACTGCCAATAGGAGTTGGGCATTTTTCCTTCCTACAACGATATTTTTTACTAGACCATTCTTCGTTATCATATTGCTTACGTTTTCTTGATGCTATGCCGGTCGAGGGAGCATTTGCATACAGCCTAGAACAGTTACTTTTGGAAGTGCAACACTTACATCTACGAGCCTTGCAGGAACGATTGGAGAAAGGACAAGGAGGTAAATTACTTTCAAAGGAACTTCTAGGCGTAACGTGCCCTTCGACAGACTTATTACGACAACTCCGATACCTGCGAATCGTGGCCAATGAGTTAGTAGTCAGATAAGTATCTCTTGGTCTCTTGAAGCCATCCACTACACAACTATCTTCTTGGCTAATTGTATGGCAATGGGAGTGAGCTGGTTCACCTCTGTCTCTACTATGTAGTGCACAGGGTTGGCAGCTTGTAGAGGAACAACATCGATGAATAGGGTTATGACAGGACATGGTAGTGCGATTATACCGTGCATTTGATACAGGTGTTGTTGATTTACATCTTGCATCCACGTTTGATATTACTTGCTGGCTGTATTGCGGATTTTGTTTCTTTATCTTATTTGAAAATAGATTAAAAGACGAGTGTGATTTGCTACGCAAATCTCCGTTTCCCCCTCTAGATAAATGTTGACCTGAACAAGGTGCTGTATCCCCAAAGAGCTTGAGGCAGTTACTTTCTTGATCCTGTGAAGGGGTCTGTTCAAAATGCGACGAATCACCAACATTACACACAGTTCTTTGCATAGACGATGACCCAACCTGTTGGATGCCCGACGTAGAGCAACCCTGACAGTTTGATGCTACATTAAAACCCGAGTCATATTTAACTGAACCAGGCATAAACGTCAATTGGATATTACTTTCTGCTACTTTCTCGCTAAAATTATCATCACAACTTAAAGGTAACGGATTGTTCACTTTTGGCACTGCTAATGACGAATGATCTGAGGGGACGTCTCGACTACGGCATTTTTTTGACTCCTGGTCTGGTATTGTTTTCCTGGCTGACTTTGTAAGTTCTGGCATTGTTTCCAGCTTTTTAAACAGATCCGATTTGTTCATGCCTTGCATTGAAAAAGAACGCAGAAGGCTTTGTATTGACTTCACAAGTGAATTCTCTGTTGTTATGCTGCATCTCGGTTTTGCAATTTCCGAATCCTTTAATCTAGCTTGAAGCCTGGTGTTTCGGCGCATGGGCGCCTCTGTGGTAAGATGAAAAGGTAGAAAACGTCAGACGGAGTTAGGTGAATATGTTTAATTGAGTAACAGATCGCAAGAGAAATTTGTACAAGAAACTGAATTCTGCGTCACAACCCTACTTAAAACAGTTATTTTGTTAAGAACTACTGACATTGCCTTTTTCACAACTTCCTATAGGTCATCCGTGGGTAAGATGTACTACCTTATAGCCTATCCTGAGACCTTGAAACACCGGATGGGCGAACGGCGGGATTGAGCCTGCTTTATGGGGAGGAGGGCCTCTTAACCTTGGTTTGCAAACCTTCCTATAGATAATATCTGGATAAAAGCACCGGTGGTTGTGTCACCTAATCACAATCAAATGGTGTCTTGAAAAACATCGGCATTAAAACCCTATGGCAGCATGGAAAAATCAAATATGTATTTCTCGATATGATGTCGACAACACAAGTGTCATGCAGCAGCGTTCGTCGCACGGATCAACAAGGGGCGCATCCCTCAGTTGTTTGCCAGGCGGAGGTCGAAAAGTATGTTACTGGTTGTGACGACTTGCCATCGTCCTCAAAAACATCTGGTTACATGAATTCAAGTTGACATCAACTAATCTTATGGCGGACATAAAATGGAAACAATACCAAGAAAAATCGCCGAGAAAACACCCATGGCAGTAAAGGAAAACGCTCCAACAGTATAAAACAAATTAGAGTAGCAACTACCTATGTCCGAACACTGCATGATGATTTAAAACTTGCTATGGTAACAAGAGCAGCTGAAAAGTTTAATATCGACATTCTTGTTGCCCAGGGAACCAGAAGACCTGGGAATGACTCCTACATTTTTAAATGATGATGAATTTAGTGGATGGCAATTTGTCAGGAGGGGCCATAAACGAAAGTGTGAAAATGCTGTAGAATTAATTTTTGCTCCCCATGTCACTTCGGATCTTCACTCAGAAGAACTTCAAGCAAGAATTGTGTCAGGATTAGTAAGATCCACAGTATTAGGTTTGCCATAGTGAGCATGTTACACACCTACAGACTGAACCTCACCGGTAGCAGCCAAGACTTTATTCTACTGTACTTTGAATAAAGTACAAATGAACTTGAGAATACACCCAAATATAAGTGTATTGCATTAGGAGGCTGGAACGCAACCATCTGCTCTGAAAGTGTGACTAAGATTACATAATAGGAGTTAACGGCTCTGATAGAATGGTTACAAATGACAAAGGAGGATGCATGCTTGTATGGAGTCTGAAACATCGAATGAAGATAATAAATACTATATTTCGATCGAAACGTATTCATCGTGAGACCTGGAAACATGCTGCAATTGGGAAGTAGAAGCGAGTAGACTAGACCTGAACTAACCACTGGATCTCCGAATTCGCTCCCTGTCATCGTGTATATGTTGGTCTATCTTTACTATTTGACACAGACCATGGGTTCCAACAACAAAGAAGCAGCTGAAGATCCAGCAAAGAAGATCTAATAAGGTTTAATAAGTAGATCTCATTGAGCATTGAATTGGAGCAACAATTAGAGCTGGTGCAATCAGATGATGTTAATGCACTCAATGACATGATAACATCAACGCCCTGAAGTCAACACAATTAAAAATGATGAGCCGTGGGATGAAGGAACGCTACGGGGAAATGAATATACTACTAAAATGCAAAAAATTATGAGGAAATCTGAAACAGCAGAAAGTAATAAAAACGACGAACAAAATGGATGAATATACACTACCGAGGCTTAGCGAGCAACATAAATATTGTTGCCAAAGCACAAAATGTCGAACAGGAATTTCAAAAATTCTCTGTTTGAAAACTAGCAACAGGTCAACAATTTCAAATGAAAACTGAAAAAACATGTTGAAGGCCATTTCTCGCATCGTGTGATAACTATGCCTCCTAGAAATTGCCACTTCGAATATATCCCATTTCTTAAAGATAACATGCAGAAGGTAATCTATAGCAATCTATGTACACCTAACGGCTGCATATGATGACACTTCCAAGGGCCTACTTTTTCGTGTTATTGAATTGCAGACGGGTGGAAACACCTTGTGAAGATTCTACGAAGTATGTATTAAGAGACATCACCTTCAATCAAAGGCGTGCAGTCGAAATTTACCATACTAGTTTACCATACTACCATACTTTGTATGTTGATTTATGTTGAAAGTTGTTGCATGATATTGATACTGCATTCCCGAAGGGTTGGGTTAGAGCCTTGGCTTACAACATTCTCCATTACTGTTCCAATAGAGAACAAAGAGCTAACGGTAGACTATCTGGAACTGGCATTTTACATTGCACATTTATGCTGATGATCTAGCACTCTTCTGTCAGTCTATTGCTGAAGCTGAGCAATTAATCGCCATCATAAACAAAACATACACCTGTTTTCAACTGATAGTTTCTTTCACGAAAACTAAACCTCGGATGTTTAACCATCATGATCTTAACAATATGTCTTCGCTGTTTAGCATCGGAGATAAAGTAAAAGAGAACGCGTATGAATTTGTATACTTGGCCTAGTCTGTCAGATCAGATGGGAATGGATGCCGTGCAGAGCACCGCATAGCACGAGCAACAACCTAATACAACAAATTAAGGAAAATGCTCGCTGATTACATAATCCACGTGGGACCTAGAAGAAAAATCGTATACGCTTGTGTAAGACAATTTTATGGAATGAAAGCCTGCTAGCCTACTAAAAAGCAATTGAAAAATTGGTGAACTACTACATGGAGTACCTAAGAGACATATTGATGGGGAGATGAAGATGCAAAGATCATACAGCTAACTGAGAGTAGCAGACCTTCAGCCTCAAATACAACAACAATGACATTCTGAGGACAAGAATAGTTAACACCTAGGAGTGGCTATCTACTTTCTCTATAGACATTTATCGCTACAGCAACACTACCCTGACGAAGAAAGTTCTCTTCTCAGGACCCAACAAACCCTACTATAGAGATCCATTGGGTACAAATTTCCAAACTCTTTATTGTATCCAAAAACAATGGTCAAGAGCCTGACGCAATCAAGAAAAGAATTCTCTGAGTTCATAGAACCTAGGATAGCTCAACTCCATGGTGGACTTATCCATTAACGGACGATATTACATGTAACAATCAAATATAACATCCGTCCTTGTGGCAACGGCAGTGTTCGTCTTTGCAAATTTTAAACTCTGTGAAATTGATACTTCATTGAGATGCGTTCCTCGACTATTTCCCGCTGGACTATTTAAGGACGATAACCTTCCGGTACAAGCATGCATGCAAAACTAAAAACATCACAAAACCAATTCAATTCTTAAACTTGGCGGCGGATGACAATTAAGAAAACCAGAGCTAGCGAACCATTTCGTAGTATGTGACTTAGTGATTCATGTTGTTGCTTAAACAATACAAATTCTTTCAAAACATAGCCCTTAAAGCATAGCACAGGTTAACATTGTCGTGCTGAGCATAAACTCAAGGACGTCACTCTTCTATTAGCTGCGTTATTTGGTATGTCTTTCGGTTAAATTAATCTGTGTATAAATAAACAATTTGAGAGGAAACACATAAATACGCAAAAATTTATTATCCATAGAGTCTACTAAAGCAATTTATACTGCAGGGCTTTCCCTTGTCTTTCAATGTCTCATCGGTGCCAAGGCATTTCTGGTAAGGGTGGTTTACGCAAGGAACCAAACTACCGATGGCTTGGTATCAAATGTTGCTAACTTACTTCACTGCTTTTAATTTCTTTGAGCATTACTTCCTAATGCCACGAGCGCTTCGTGCAGCACTGCCAATTGCATGACTGGTTATGAAGATACTCAGGATTTTCAGATAGCAAATCCAGATTCAGACAAGGATAAAACACATAAAAAGTCCTTCGTTATGCCTATAGTTCATTTGCAGCTGTAAGTTGGCGGTCATAGTTAAAAGATAAAGCATTTAATCTCTAATATAAACATCTCTATACAGTCTATTGAAACTACATTTTAGCTTATTACAATAAAACGTTCGAAAGATAAGAAAAAGGAATTACTTTCTCTCATGAAATTATAATTAAGACGAGCAAGATCTGTTAAATTTAACCCGGGCGTCCATAGTTACACTTGAAGGTACAAAGTCAACTGTTTATATTAGTTTAAACGAGCGTCTGTCCTCCTGAGTACAAATCAAAATTCCCGTAACATCTACCAATAGACTAAGCCGTAAACTCCTTCATTCGCGTTTGCGTTTCTACAAAATCGCCGCATGTCATCGAAACAATAAACCTAATGGACGCAGTGACGGCATTATTAAATGTCTAGTTCTCTTCTATGGCAAAAACATTTTTGTATATCGTCCCCTCAAGCCTTTTCCAGATGATATACCAGTGTTACCTTGTCAGCTCTTTAAGAGATTTAACCAATCGGTAATGGCACCAACGTAGAAATAGCGTAATCCAGATTTCTCAGAAGGCATTGTTATTTCAGGTTCTTGCTAAATGGCCCTTCAAAATAGGAATTTTCATTCACACTTTACAAGTAATGCCTACTCTCCCTTTCATTCTCTAAATTTGGTTATCAATACGTTCATTTGAAAGTCTTTAACCACTGCGACCGTTTGGATAGTCAGGCGAGACTGTGATATAACATTAAGGAGCTGCACACTCAGTGGCAAAGCATAGAAGCTGCCACAGCTGTACTGCAGGGTAGAGCAATCAATTCATAATCGCGCATATATACTAAAATGGCTATTTGTAGACTTCCTTTGCTGGTTTGTACACACATTTCCGTAAAAGTATAACGACTTATGAACAAAGAATTTAAAAGGAAAGCTTGTATAAAACATTTAACGGGTCTGAGTAAAAGAGTTTGCACAAAGTAAACCTGTGTACGTTACAAGCAAGTTCAGACTTTTGTCAGCAACGAGACGCTCGACTGAGTGAAGTCGGTGAATCTCGTGAAAACTTTAAAATTATCAAAAACTAGTATTTTAATTCAAACTCTCGCTTGAAAAAGGGTAATTATTGAAGAGATGACAGAGTAAAAATGTGTACTTAGTCTTAACACTTGTAATTTTGGAGAGGCGTTGATTTTATGTTGAAAGTGTAGTGGCAAGTTTTGTTCTATTTTATTTTACACGTGTTAAAGGGTCAACATCTGCCAAATATTTGACAAAAAAAGAGTAAAGTGGCCAGGGTGTTCTGCATCACGGCAGGCATGTTCTTGGTGTTTACAAGGGTTAAAAGCTTAAAACTCTATCACCGTCTTATCATTTCCACTCGCACATTATCTCAGGTTAGTAAATCCTGTGTAGATGAAACGTAAAGGGAAGGGGTTGAGATGACAAGAGTGACAAGGGTGGCATCTATGTTGAGAGCTCACAAAGCAACTGGTATGCATAACAGATTGTAGGAAAACACCATTAGAAGTTACACACGGCTACATTACACTTACGGATACTAATTAATTCGATTCAGGAGTAACATAAACTAGACTACTTTTCAAACCTTGGAAACTAGTATAAGTTTGGGTGCAGGCTATAGGGGCGACTGCCAATAATGCATAGCATTACCATCTACACTATAAGATATTCGAAATAGCTTGAGTTGTATAAGAAAGGAAGCAAATTGGTAAGAAAAGAAATTCGAGGGAATTAGAGAAACAGTTTGAGAAAAGGTAACCGCTCTGCCTAAAGCTAGTGCTATCTGGTGCTTAATGTACTAATTTCAATCAGATTTAACAAATGAACCAGAGCTATTCTCACATCTTAATCAAAATCTACATTTGCTGGAACGAAAACTCGGCGGAGGGTACATAATTCGCCAATAGAGCCACCTATAAGCAACATTCTTTGACATTCTTTCCATAAGATTGAACTGATTTCCAGTAAGCCCCGTTTATAATGACAAGGAAAGAAAAAAGGGAGTTAGTATTTGATGCATCTTACGTAAGATATCGACTAGTTAGACAGAATTAAAGGAACTAATGGTCATCTAAAGTGCGAGATTAATTAAGATTTACAAGAAATTTGGGCCCAACCAGTACAAAACAAACACACAGAACTCCACTGAAAGAAGAATGAAGATATTAAGCAAGGCAATGGGAGGAATTCATCATATATGATTCAGAAAAGTCCTGAATAGATCGAGATGTAGTTTGATAGAATTGGCGATTATTTAATTCATGAGCAATGCAAATAGAAAGCTTTGACGACCATTTACACGTACGTTAAACTAGCAGTTGGGTGGAGCCAGATGCTCCAAACAAATTGCTTCTTGGGAGAAACACTGTCAGAGGTGTTACTTCTTATACAATGTTGCCCTACAAATTAGAATCAGTTTTAATGTGCTAGAGCTCCTAAAGGAAACAAAGACAGAGAATCTTTTGCCTAGGGGAGCATGTATTGCCTGCGAGTACTATAAAAGCAAAGTTCCAGATCTCCAGACACATACGCATACATTCCATAATCTCATTTCTACCGCCATCATCAAGCTACACTCTTTTTTGTAACGCTCTCCATATGTTAACTAAAGTCCTATTACATATAAAGTCATTCTTTGCAGGTAGAATTATCATTGCAATTAAAGTTATAAATCAATCTCTTTTTTTTTCGACTTGCCTTGATGATTATGTCTTAAAGAATCATATGACCACTTTTTCTAATAAAAACCAAGTATTGTCTGTAGAGCAAACACTGCTCTTATGTTTGTAGTTTCTGATATATATAAGGAAGGGACTTTCTTTCGAATTATACACTAATAATTGGCCAGAAAACCGTTAATCTGTTCTGCAAGTATAGTGATTTTCATCTGTGAGAGTTGTTTCAATATTGCCGAAATTCTAGTATTGATAAGTTTGAAATAAAGAAAGGTAATGTCAAAGAGTATGTTCGTTACCTTCATTTTGTCCCGGAAAAAGGGTTTCAAGGATGTACAGGCCTGCCTTGCAAGCTGACGGATTCTGTATGCAAAAAGAACATCCAAATTTTTTAAATAATTAAATCAAATAAGACTATTGCTCGCTAAATCAAACCAAAATCCCCTTCTTCGAAACTTTTAGGGGAAATCCAACAATATTTCGCAAATAGCCGGTATACTAAACTAAGGGCATTGATATCATGGGTGGAACCTGAGGGATTAGCGAATATGCTCTATTAAGTGACTACCATGATTTTTTACCATTTACCTGCCGTCAAAATCATATACTACGAAACACACCAAGCAAAACTACAACTTATTAACTAATATCAAAAATTTGAAATGTAGTTTTCACAATTCCATTCGATCTGTCTTTTCGATTCCTGGTAAGTATCTTCTTTAAGTTCATTCAAAGGAAAGAGATTATACGAGAACAGGAGAAAATGGATCAATCCATTTGAAAATTGTTGGATAGAGTACTTACCTTAAGAGAGATAAAGTTAACCAAACATAAATTTTCCATTAATGCATAGATTCGGTAAGACTACATTGCTCTTAAGAAACTTCTTATTGATTTTATTGGAGGAACTACGTTGCATAACATTTTTTGCACAATGGTTGCGTTTTCTCGAAAGTAGTGAAACATCTTAGTTGTAACACGGGTCATCTTATCTTTTCCGGGAAGCAACTACGCATATCCCCTTACACAACCAATCAATTAGCGTCCGGAAAGAAAAAGTTAATACACATATCTTTTAACATGTAACATTAACAGCACTACGTCTATCTATGTTTAACCCTAATGAAAATAACATTGATACGTACCATAATATACGAAATAAAGAACGAACAACATGTCACTAAAGTGTCCCTACATAAGTGTATTTAAAACAGCAGTTACTTTTTGTTTTTCCCACTGCACGTTAATTAATATGTTACACGATAAAAACAATCAAAGAGTACACTATATATTTGAAAACGTCATTTCGAAGACAATGTCAATATATCCTTATTGCTATTGAATCGGGCTCATCACGCGTCACAATTTGAAACATTTCCCTCGCCCTAGTTCCATGATTCCACTTCTCAAGATAAATCCTACCCTCTCAACCTCTTCAAAGAAACCCAATAATTTACCTTTGTTTTGCTTAAACAGCTGATAATGACTTTGACACCATCCTCGTCTTGAAGCAATTTCTGGTTATATTCTGTTTGGGAAGGGAAACATATTAATATTCGTAGGTTTACGATTACTTGTTTTTAGGAAAGTTGTCAAATGTTAAGATATTATTCAACACAGTGCGAGCAGGAAACAACTGCCAATGAAGATCCCTATTCCAATGGCCTCTCATATCCAATCAGCATCCGCCTTGTTAACATCTTACATTCGCTATCAGTAGCCAGTAAGTGCTCAGAAGAGTAACAAAAAGTGAAACACAAAACAAAAGATTTAATTGTAAGCTTGCTACGTTTCTCGTATCGTATTTAAACGGACATGAATATGTGACCTAGCAGAACAGCTACTTCAGTTTAAAACAATACAGAACGTCCTTGATAAAAGAGAAGAACTAGTCACCTGTAAGGAGAAACTTCAAGTATTAAAGATAAGAAGGTGGAGAAACACAGAAGGTTAGAACATGGGAATATATATATTGAACAGCAGTTATATTCAAGCTAGTTCTAATGTAGACCGAATTCCTTGGCGGTTATGATAAGAATGGTATAGTCTGAAATACAGATGTCGCGGTAAAACGAAGACACGCGTAAACAAATTTAACTATCACGAAAGCATCTTAGCACCAACTGTAAAATGTCACGTGGAAATTAAAAGGATTCTTACCGGCAAGACTGCCTTCATTCACATAAAGAAGGTACTTAGAAACAGGGAAATTTAGCTTAAGATCATAAAGTTATTATATATGGTCTACATTGTTTTAAGGGAGCGAGGATTGGGCCATAACCTGTAAGATGATTAAATCATCTAATCGAGTTTCCTCGGACATTTATTCTATCACGCCATCCATCTCGGTCCTGCATCAAGTTTGGAAGGTCTTCAGGCTG
>JAAAKL020015234.1:0-11581 GCA_010016065.2 Carybdea cf. marsupialis auct. non (Linnaeus, 1758)
GCAATTCCATTCCTACTTTAAGGCGATGGGGTGAGCAAGCACTGAAGCATAAACCTAAGTACACTTACCTTGTCTTCGAAGGTGAGTTGCTGCACATCTTGATCGCTATTCCCTATTCCGATAAATGCATACGGCCAAAGGTCATATTCTGCTTCTCCTTCTCGGTCTATATGCAGCTGTTTCTTCTGCCAGCCTTTACCATACAAATAGATACATGGAGGCGGACAAAAGAACCTAAAATTAAAGATTAAAATATCAAAATACATCGCGTCTGAAAAATTTTCAACAACCAAAGAAGTGTTGTCATCCGCTATTTACATAATAGCTGAAATTGTCTACAGACAGAGGGTGTCTGGCCACCAATCGGGAGATCACATATACTAGGGATATCTCGGTTAAATCCTCCAAGCATTTATTTCTCCAGTTTAACATAGAATAGACGCTGATAGCGAACTAATATACACTGAGTCATATATCAACATGCCTTTCAACTTTGCGAAAAGAAATTCAAAATCATAATTGCTCTGTTACCATATAACCACGACGTGCGTGCTCATACAAAAAAACTCTTCCCTCTGCTAGTTATCATTTCTCCCCTACACATAAAACGTTCCAACAACATCCTATGACAATACTACCACCAAATTGCTTGGCACTTTTTGCAAACCATTTTTTGTTTTGTTGTCACGGAATACCCCTTTCAAGAAAAGATAACTGACCACTATATCACCAATAAACAGTCAACTTAATGGAAAAATGAGAAACACAAAGCTTGCCTTTTCTCGTTACCATACGATTTTTGGGCTACCTTGGCGTGTAAGATCACCACCGTCTGATGATCTCTCTCCTTCATATAACGTTGCATGGCCTCTTTCGATAGCCTTTGCGGATGATAATGATGATTGTAACACATATTTTGATTCGACGAGTCATACCTGTGAATGATACGAGAAGCTGTCTCTTAAAATGGCACACAAAGAAAGGCGTATAAATACACTGTATGCATCGAGTTCATAATAACAACAAGACTGTACACTAATTGGCATGATGGGATTGCAATCCATTGAACGAGAATAGATGATACCAGGGCGGTATTTTGATGACCAGAAGTACACTTACGAAGCAAAAATGATAATGTCACCTTCGTAGTCGTAAATGATATGCATACAAATGATACGGGCCAACTGCTCTGAGCAAAGGCAATGATCAGTCTACTCACAGAAAAGGCAGTCTCGAGTTGTTAATATAATTGGATTCGTATGCAGCCTGTTGAAAAGTCATCGCCACAAAATCGATGACGCTACACAAATACAAATCCACGCTCCACGTTTTGTGCAAAGGTAGTAATTGGCCCTTCTCTGCCTACAGTACAAGATAATATAATCGATAGTCCAACAAGAGCCGACAACCTCCTGCAACGGTAGTTGGCGTCCCTTTGGAGTTTCCGCAAGCATGATTTGACATCAGTTACAGTAAAGTGGGCAGCGGACAAACATCCACCACCTGCACAAAACATGTACGAGATTTGTTTAGGGCTTTTAGAATTGTACAACACCAGGCTGTGAACATATTATTTTGCTACATTACATTGATCATTTCGTATAGTCTATGCAGTCTGATGTATCAGTATTTGTAAATAAACGGGCGTTGCATCTGCAAAGATCTATTACCGCATTTACGTAGGACCCATTTCGTATTAAATGTTCCAAGCACCAGCTTACCCAACTCGAGACCAGGAAAGTGAATCCATTATCAACGATAGAAAAAGGTCATCCAAATGCCACGTCCAGGGTCAGCAGAAAATACCCCGAAAAAGGCACTCCCACTTGATAACATTCTTGTGTGCTTTTTTATCAGTAAAATGTGGCAACAAAGTCTTGTTACACAGCAGAGGCCTTTCAAACTAGTTGAAGATTTCTTTTAAATACTTATCCACGTTTGCCATAAAAAGTCAGTTACCAAAGAATTGAAATCAAAATATCATTCTGCTACCATGTACCATCAGGCTTCTATGTGCACCATTTGTTACTTGTAAACACTCGTAAGATTCTACTGACTGTAATTCGCTTGCCTCGGGTTGCTGCATTATGGCCATCTCCTTGCCATTTCTCTTTCACACTATGGCCAATTAGGACTTCCCAACTTCATAACACAAATAAATAATGTACTTGGCAAGATTTATCAGTTTACCACCATCGTCACTGGTCCGAGGTGAGCTTAATCGTAACTCCTTTCATCGTGTTACAGTAATAATGTATTTTCACAGGTTCTTCCTGCATATCAAACAGCCAGTTCTATGCATGTCCATCTGTCCACAACAAGCTGACACATATACGACTAGTATCCACGTACAATATAAAAAGCTGTAAGTGACCCTACAAATACTTCATTTCTTTCCATTACAAATCAGCACTCTTTCAAAACAGATAGCTACAAAATACGGGCAGATTGCAATCGCAGCCATAACATCGTCAACCATCATACATACAATAGCTGATCCATAATTCCCTAAAGTCTGTAATACACTAATTAATAGCTAACAAGCTTATCCACTCCAAACAGATACAGTCTGATCAATTCTATGTCGATACATCTCCCTTCTGGCCAATAATCTGTGCATGAATATTCTAATATCTACCCCAATAGGCCATGGGACGTGTGGGCCAATTCAAAATATCTATCTATCTACATAATATAAACGTATGGCCTTTCCAATCACGACGCAAAATCTATCTCGGGTGATCGCCAAAATGATTAAAGTTGCCTCCGTATACTCAGGAATGACCAATGCTAAGGACCATGTATGAAGCATTCTTAGGTAACCATTATCCTCATGTGATATCAAAGCAGCACGTCGAATCAATAATCTCCATAACATGCATGTATTTTCCCACGCGCAACAATAAACCTTTTCACCAATTGTGCTTGCTGATGTCATGGTAACAGTAAACAAAACCACAATGAAGGCCATAAGGAGATCATCTCCTTAAGTTATTAACTTTTTTCAAATGCAAATGGCGAGTTTGATTATTTCCCTCCAACTTGTGAACTGGCCGACTTTATCAGGGATGGGCATTCTGACTCGATGAACGCAAACAACCAAGGAACCAAGGCTCGTATCCAATTGGCGCTAAATCGCTGTCCCAGTCGCTTTCCTTTCCCCTGCGTTTATTACCTTATTTCTTCTTGTTCACAAAATGGCAACTGATTCCCCATGCTGTATACACCCTTCATGATAACTATCACCTATACAAAGTATGTCGCTGGGTGCCTTTTTTATGCACCGAGGGTAAACTGTAAATACACACAAATTCATAGATAGACATCATACTAGTTAATTATACACTACATAGTAGTGACTACTCAACAGCGAGATTTCACTCCCGCCAGTAAATCAACATATCCTAAAACCGATACGCTAATCATTCCTCCAATTGGAAGTTACGGCAGCCTCATATAAATGACTTTCAATGGAATGAAATGGAATGTGTTGGAAAGACAGAAACTTTACGCACAGCACTCACATTTGGAGCCAAAAGTGTTTATATGTTCCCCTTTCACGCAGACAGACAAATGTAAACGCCCTTCAACGAGCAATTAAACCCACTGAAGCGTTCGGTCACCGTGAAGACTGTAGGCCGTGAAGGGCATGGATCATCAACGGCATAGATCATCAAGGGCATGGGCTCGTAACCGTTTTAGGAAGTATTACTATTCAGTTTCCTTTGATTATCCGAAACTTTGTTACCAGATCCTTTGCTCAACTACATAAACCTACACTACATAGAATCATGGCATTATTATCATGTATTCCAGTTGCTCATCACACCAAAAATACCTGGCAAATAATTTCGTGTGGAAAGAAGTTAATTGTGCCATACATAAAGTTGTTTCCCTCTAAATATTCTACTCCAGAATATGATCTTTACACCATTGAAGATCTATGCCACATCCAACTGGTAAACACACGGTGAACAGCGAATTGATAACTTGTAGGTGGGCGATGAGATGGCGACCGTAAACTTCAGAGAACTAAGACTGCATGACACGGGGTTATAATGGGCATAAGGCTAAAAGCAATTTGCTGATGACAATCTCTATCCAAGGTATGTTGTAATGGAAAGATCATGTCGAGACTAACTAGTATGTACAGAAAGAGGTATCAAAGTCGACAATGTGTTCACTGGCCTACATTTAAATCTAGGCAAAAGGATTTAGAGAGCAACTGCAACAACAACAACAACAATACCTGTCTTCGTTATTATTATTTCCTTCACTGTTTACGTAAGAGGTCGATGACGACACAGTTGACACTGGTTTGTGATCACTGCTAGTGGTAAATGATTGGTAGATCATACTGGGTCGATTCTCTCTGCGATTTTCAGCCGACGTGTTAAGAGGTAACTGCTTTGACACTGGAACCAAAACATTATCGCGATACGCCACCGAATCTAAATGTAAAAAAAAAGTTTTTCATTAATACAAACGGCACAAGCAAAAATCAATTTTAAACGTAGATACAACTTGGAGTATGTTTTTCACATGAATATTAGTAATGCCTGAAATGGTGAACTGGATTTTTCTCCTGTTTCCACGCTATTTGGCACTTTACATATATATACGTTTAACAAATTATATAATACTATACAAGTGTATAAAACTCATACAAAAGCAATGGGCCTCCCCAACATGCTGGTCACAGATATGCACATGAATCATCATGGTCATCTACTGGCCCTCCTTTTAACAGGAGGTTCAGGCTGCAGTAGCCACCAGTATTAAAACCAATCATATTTCTTGAGAACATAAATAGATACATGAGTTAATGTACAAAATTTGTGGATCCAATATAACAATTTCTGGTAAAGCTCCGGGTGCAACCTGCACATCAAATTCCACAGTGGTCATCGTGGTCAAGAAAAACTTTGTGTACGTAATCAAGATTGATTTTACATCCTACCACAACAAAGAAGCAAAATTTTGCCACCAAAACGCAGAATTTAGAAATAGCGACAATATTCACGCGATTCAAAGCCTTGACTCCTTTGCATGTCTCGACGTCTCCATTTGCAGATGACTTCCTATAACATCAACGTTCTATGTCTTGCATCAACCATCTCAACAACTACACGCTACATGACTTGAAACTGTCAGACGCAAAGTGTGAGGTTTGTATTCTGCAGTCATGCTTCTTACCAACACGTTGATGTCATGTTTATCAATAACGTTTCACATAAATTGACTTAAATCGGACCACTCATGTAATCTTGGTAACTTACTAACTTACATGACAATTCTTTGCTGATGCAATTTACAGATCTTGGTAAATTCTCCAAACAAAATTCTAAAACCCTACTCTATCTGTTTGTTTCACGCAATTTGACGGTCTTAACTACAAAGCATAAACTTATCATTATCAAACAAAGTACCATTCGATAAAATGGCATAATTATTGAGTCTAATTCTTACAGGAAGCCGATCATGCCATAGTAACAATCAGAAAAAATAAAATAAATTTATTTTATCAAAGTGAAAACGCAAACAAGCTGTTAAGCATACGACAGAGAACATGCCAAGCTTGGCTATTTATCATTAAACCTATGTAATAAGGTGGAACCATTTTAATGCGTTTTGAAAATATCGTAGCATTAAAGCGATCATTGCGATCCGGTGGGTGGCGCTCTTCTCACAGGCATGACAAGAATCACATTGTTTCTGCAGATACTTCCTATGTGATCCCATTAATACAATGGTATCGACTGAGGTCGTCTCTCTAACCTGGCCTTCACTGAGTTAAATACGTTTAATTCTCTAGGGAGCGCAGGTCGAACCTTAAAGGCAAAAAGTGCTTTTCTGAATACCAAGTCACAGACCCAAACGTTGCCGTAAGATAAGCGACGATTTTAACCGGGAAGAAGATGGCTGCACTATCAAGAAACCTA
This sequence comes from Carybdea cf. marsupialis auct. non (Linnaeus, 1758), assembly GCA_010016065.2. Classification (NCBI taxonomy): domain Eukaryota; kingdom Metazoa; phylum Cnidaria; class Cubozoa; order Carybdeida; family Carybdeidae; genus Carybdea; species Carybdea cf. marsupialis auct. non (Linnaeus, 1758). The sequence goes on from JAAAKL020015234.1 coordinate 5,943, forward strand.
TACATAAACGTGGGAGCCAATAAATTCGGGAAAATAAAATGGTTGACTAGACAGCAAATCCGCCCACCTTAACTATTCAAAGACGGGACGTGAAACACCGGTCGTATAGCCTCAAAACTACCAGGTAATAAGTAGCTAGTCATCAAGAAACTACGAAAACTTTTGATACAACACCGTTCCTTAGACTTACAGATAATCTATTCAATTGGGCACCATCAGTGCATCTGAAACTTATACAGTCATTATAATCGGTCGGACAATCTGTAACAGGCCTGCCTAAGTCCTCACGATTGGTCTCAGTATTCTCGCGGCTATCAAGGAACCTATTTCGCCCCTTGAACATAACTGGACTCACATTGACAACAGGTCTATTTCAAATTAATAGGCATCTTTACGCTTTATTACCAGTTACAAGAACGGAAGTCAAGTGTGACAAAAATTTGCTAATTATGATAATCAAGATGACGAAAGTACCTTTCCCACCATTTAAAAAGGAATATGATCATATACGACACAGCTATAAGGCAGCTTTTAAATACCTGATTATGAGTAGCACGTAACTCCTTCAACAATTGTTTATCATTTGCATTGCCCTGTGATGTTATCCCTCTTCCACGTAACTGCGGGACAGTCCTTGTTAAAATGCAATCCTAACGAGTTTTACTATGACTTTTATTGGGGTTTTCTCTACACAGTAACTATCTTTTCATTTAATGGTCTGAACAGTAACTATCTTTTCATTTAACTAAGTGCGACTCTTTCACTCTTTTTGTTGTAGTTTTCAATCTTACCAAGACCGACTTTCTAGCGATCTTTGCTCCGCCTTTTGGATCACTGCACACAGTTATACTATGCATATCGTGCGACAATACCACACCAACCACTTAAATCCCGTTTGCAACACTGTTTTTCTATTCAGAAATTCGGAAATGGCTGGGAAGTGGTCAAGTAAATCCAGATTACTTGGAGCAGATATCGAGAGGAAAACGTGCTTATAGTGGGAAACGTCATGCGGCTTAGTTGACCAATAATACCATCATAAGGTTTGGTACACTCTGCTAGAAGTGTGTCCTCTCAGCCAAATACTTATTAAGAACGCTTAGCCAGTTGGTGACTATTGGCTAGCATGATGAGCAACTTATCCAAATCAAGAGCCAATAAAATCTCTTAGCATCTTCGTGACTATAATTTTTTGACCTGGTAAACCTTGTGACCAGATGACAATGGGCCCCATAAATGTCACATATTATTGCAATGGACCATCAAGAACTATCGAAGGGCGGCTCATTTCCACTGCACTGTCCCTCCACACGTCCTCTACCTATAAATTTAAAGTCGATCCTTACCACTACGCCCACGTTAATACACGAAGAAAATCACAAAAGTAAGGAGAAAGCGGGGACGGAGGAGCAATAACTGCAATGTATCTTCTCTAAAGCGAACAAGGAATTCTCGTCTAGAGATTTCTAGTTTCAGAATATTTAACTTTGGGGCGTTGTAATACCATTATACAGTATTGCTATCAATAAAATTGCATATTGTTTCTAACATAACAGCAATATCCAAGCGCTACCGTTCTATCATCATCTTGTTGACAATGCTTATTATTATCATCACCATCACTATCAATATCGTCAACAACATCGTCATCACAATTATCATTATCTTCTTCTTCACGCGGCTCCAGGTCTCCTACGTGGCTTGCTTTTCTAATACGGCGACTCTCCCCCGCTGCTACTTGCTTTAACGTCAGTACGCGTGCGTCTTGCCCCTGGACAGTTCCACATCTAACCATACCACTTTACTTCAACAGATTATTTCAAAAGAGAAAGCTATAATCACTCGAATAGGTACGGCCTGGCTATTTTGGGATATAATGAATACAACAAGGAAGATCAATCCTTTTAACAGCCGGATTGAACTTTCTTATTTGCAACTGGAGTCATGTTCCTTACTTACTAACAAAAGCCCTAAAATCCGAGTATGTTAAACCAGGGTACGTGGATGCATACACCAGAAAGCTACGATCGGTACTTCATAATTTGTGGAGTGAACACCCAAGCAAAGTAAACAACATCATAAATATCCCTGCCACCTCGTGTACCAAACGAATACACTTTGTGGAACATCTTAGAGGATACAACAAGAAGTTGCTAGCGGCCTGACCAGAACAGTTCCATGCGTTTTACATACTTAAACATTGACAAAACGTATGGCAACCTTGGTGTATCAATATACATCATCATATTTATGCAAAGAATCTTCTTTAACAGTTTTGACATATAATAAACAAAGAACAAAAACAGACTTGACATTTGTGACATTATTGTGGAATTGCCCTTAAACGGAGCCACGTTGTAGCAGAGAGGCAAGCGCACCCATCACAACAAAATCGAATTTCAAAATGAAAGCTTGGCACTTGACGCTTCAATCTTTCTAAAGCTGCGTTCGCCACTTGATTTGGATCTCTTGATTTGAGTGACCATGTTAAACAAAGTGTGAATCAGCATGTAGATCATTTGCACCAAATATGCACTAACGTGCCTTCTACCTTTGAGAAACTAAAATGAGCTAACAAATCGCACCTCTCGTAAATAGTCACCAAAAACATTCAGATGCAAGAAAGAGATGATTAGAATTCGTTACATACAGTTGGATGTCGATGTTCATTGGTCAAGGATTGTTAAGTCATGTTGTGACCTGCGATACTCGGTCAGTTGGTCGAGTAAATACTGGCAAATGGAGGAAGAAATACAGAAACACTTGACGATTCTAACTTGAATAAGCACATATGTCACACTTTCCCCATTGATTGGTCAGGCAAACGTTTTTAAAATTGCAGAATTGGCGCCATCTTCCAATGTAAAATTCTCACTAATACCAATGAATAGATACTAGTAAATTGTGTGTAAATATGATAATCATTAGACCTGACCTTCAGATCTAGAAGGTTAAGAGGGTCAGGGTTCAAATACCGGAAGGGCCATTGGTGATATGAGGAAGGGCATCCGGTCTTAAAGTGCTCTATGCTTTAGTAACAAGTCCCATGTATATGGGCACCGTAAAACCCCATGTATGGGGAAAATAGACGTTAAACGGAGAAAAATAAAATGAGAAAGATCAACATTATTAAATGCGATCCTACCTATTTCACTTATTATACCATACTTTCACCTTGGACCTTAGCTATGGTGTCCGTTGGCTCCCAATAAAAATCGGCCCAGGTTCAACAAAGAAAGAGCAACATTGTATGAAGAATTACAGAACATTTAGTGAAGAACATATAATCCAACTACAATAGATGTAGCAAAATAAATAAATTTATCATCGAAATCAATATCATCATTTCAAGGAAAAAGAGAGCCCAAATTTGCGCCGTATGAAAGATTAGTGGAGTTTGTCAAGTCTGTTGACATGGGTACAATGCAAGTGTTTCTGTTGGTGAAACTGGGGCAGGGGAGTATAAAAACCTTCATGACTTCTTGCCACACCTTCTAAAGTGCTCCCTATCTGTAAACATGCAAAGGCATGACAAAGTGTCTGCATTTGACCTGCATTTAAAAAACCCAGCATGCTTTTCAGTTCCATTTTCTCATTGGTGGTGATGGTGCTCCCTCCCAGGGGGTACACCACCGGCTTTTCTTGTGTCTTTCATAAATGTTTGGGGCTGTTTCGCTAGAGGCTTTAAGAATTTCGTGATATTCGCAGCAAATGTCAAAGAAAATGGTAGCGCATGTCAAGCATTTCCATCATGAGCTTTACAGTATTGAAAATAAACTTCTTATTTTACCAGATAGATCAAACGTCTCCTGTTGATTTCCCTATCGCAGAATTGCCAAATTACATGAAAATGCTGTCATTTCTTGCTGATGAATTCAAGCAATTCAGCCATGTATTTTAGCATATTTGAAAATGTTACACAAAAAGTATCACTGTAGTGACATTTCGTTATCTTTGTATAATCGCAATTCACATGACTGGCTGTTACACTTAATATTTTCAATCAAATGTGAAAATCAGCATTCTGGTGCAATGCTGTCTATCAAATACCCATATCAGTGATTACGCACATCCTAGCCTTTCAGTTCTGTTGCCAAATCTTAATAACAGTGGGAGCCCTGAACCACAATTTAAAGTCCTCATTTCCAACTAAATAATTTCCGGTCATGGTATTCTACTGTTTTAGAGGATAAACCAACCGCAACAAGTAGCAACTGTCACCTCTGGCGTCGGCAACATGATTTCAGTTTTCATAACTTTGAAACAGGAGGCAAGTTAGCTCAGTCAGTCGAAAGCTGGTCTAGCATAGTGAGAGCTGATGGTCCCTCGTCCGCCCTTAGGGATTAACTCCTATATAAACCCATCAGGAAAATGGGTACCTGGAATAAGCCGGGGACAAATAAATGGGACAAGAAAAGGCACTAACCATCCTACCTCGCCATGTCATGGCGCATCTTAGTAAGAGAGTTTTTACAGCATTTTCCAATCACAGCTGTCTAGACTATCGCGCAACGAGAATATGGATTCCTGCAAAGTTAGACTTGTCGACATTGCTCACACCTACTGTGAGACACCGGTTCAAGGAAAAAATTAAGCTGCTTTACGAGGACTCGGTCGTGATCCTGAGTTAATTATCACAAGGTCCGTTCTGATAAATTACGAAGCGTTTGTCAAAAAGATCGCCGATATTTTGGGTGACGAGGATAAGTTAAGGTAAAGCTTGGAGACGTATCCATACACGACCTCACTGTAGCAATAACCAAAAAGTTGCAGAACACCCTGCAAAGGATAAAGAAGTCTGGGGACAGCTCCGAATCGGATTACACTCGGATCCGCCCTTGTGGCTCAACTAGACCTAGTTTGTGTATGGCCTACCAAAGATACACAAACCAGACATTCCGCTGAGGCATATATTGTCCATGGACGGCTCCTGTCAACATGAACTCGCAAGGTGGCTGAACAAGATCCTGGATCCGGCTTGGAAGAAATTTTTTTCTTGGATTGTGTCAGATTCCTTCACCTTTGCGATAACTATCTTGCCACTCCGAGGTATCCATGTTTTCTTTTGATATTGTGTCATTGTTCACCAATGTGCCACAGGATGATGCTATCTCCATTTGGGTTGATTCACTATATCATGCTGATGATGTCACCACCACCTTTCACTGAATCCGCATTTGTTCAGTTATTAAATGTTGCAACTCGTGAAGTGGAATTTAGCTTCAATAATGTTATGTACAAGCAGATTGATGCTGTTGCAATGGGATCACCACTCGGTCCAACACTAGCCAACATTTTCGTGGCTCCCACGAGTCACGTACACTCCAAGGCCACCAGACACACTCATGTTTGTATTACAGGCACTACGTGGATAACTGCTTTGTCATCCTTCCATCATCTTATAAATCAACATCATCATCATCATCATCATCATCATCATCATCATCATCATCATCATCATCATCATCATCACCTTTACATGCTTTCTACTCTCATCGTCAATCCCTGCATCCTGCCTTATCTTTTACCATTGAGAATGAAAACAGCAATGACGATCTGCCTTTTTTATATGTATTAGTGAACAAATCCACTAATGAATTTTATTACTAGTGTTTATATGGAACCAACCTTTATCTGTT